>SCHK01344884.1:15493-32788 GCA_004124795.1 Poropuntius huangchuchieni
GTGAGCACAACACCAGAGAAGTGAATGACGCCGATATCTTTTAAGGTAATTAGCTAATCTTACTATTTTTTTTTATTGTTGCCGCTTTACTTTAATTTTAATATTCATATGTTAGTCAACAGAAAAAGAAAAAAAAATGGACATTGGTTATGCTTTTGTTTTGGTAGTTCCTTTGAAAGCACTGTAAAACGCTGTAGCTATACAAAGCAAGACACGAACCGGAAGTGCTGCAGCCTGTGGCTTGTGAAAGTTTTCTGCACATAACACAGGTTGATATTTTTGTGTTTGTTTTATTTTACCAAATCTCATCATGGATGCACATCATTAGACCATTATGCTGCCTCAGAAGCCTGCTGAAATCAGTTGGAATTGATGGTGTTATCCGCAAATAGGACAATTAGTGAGATGCACAGTCACCACAACATGTCATTTTGCTGCAGGGTGACTCTTCCTGTGTCGTAAACTGCTTTGGATAGAAACTGTCCAGTAAATGTCAATGTAATGTTCTCCCGCTGTAAACATAATGATATTCCATGTGTCCAGACAGTGTCTGTACTCGAGCTCAATCATGTTGTCAGCAATGACATGCACCGTTTCTCTTGACTGCTAATAAGGCTATATTCCCTAATGTAAGACCATATCTTGTTACCAAATCTGTTTTATAGCCTGTTTTACATGCAAAGATAAACAGTACACTGGTGTTGAGGGAGCTGAAGAAACACAGCTAGACAAGTTTCACTGAAACAAAATCATTGAATAGCATGGACTATTCAGCCACTGGCAATCCTACTCTATCCTCAAGCAAATGTTTGTTTGCTATTGGTTGCACCAGCAAAATGAACTTAAATAGATGCTGAAGTTAAACCAGCTATGGCAGATCTGGGAAAGCAATCCCCTCAGTAAAACTTTTTCATAAACTCTGAAACTTGGGGGTTGTCCTGAGGTCCTTTCAATTTTGATGTTTACGGAGTAGCAGCAGCTGCGGCCCCTTCTGGTTTCCACATTTTGCATTTCATCTTTGGACAATTCTTACGTTTTTAGAAGCTTATGTGCATTGGAAAAGAGCTTTGCTCGTAAGATAGGCCCAAGTCTCATTTTCATTGTATGCTCTGTTCTACAAATGGAAAGAGAAACACAATTCTGTGGAAAACATTGGCAATATTGTTCGTTTCCGGCAGTAAAACTTTACTTGGGGAGTTCTGTAGCTGCCTGCTCCATTCCACAGGGAGGTGTAGAAAGATGATATGTTGATGATCAGCTCAGTCCGTCTGACAGTCCTACAGCACAGCCCAAGTCCTATTAATAAACCCCATCATCTTCTTCCCTCTGGATACTTCTCAGATGATTCTGTTCGGATACTTTCGGAAGGTGCTGTCTATAGAGAACTTTTTAAGGAGCTTTCATTTATATGAAAATAGAAACAGTGCTAAAATAACACTTAATCCAAAGGAAAACTGCTTCAAGTACGATCAGTTATATTGCTCACAAATGAGGAAAGTTTAGAGTGGTTCATTATCGCTATTATCGCCTTGTACTTGTTAGAACAATTTGCCCTCATGTTTCCAATTATAGGAGCTGACTTTTATCCGCGCTCCATATTTGATGTGAATTTATTTTTGAATGTGTTTTGCTGACTGAAGAAAAGTGCTGACCATTTAACTCAAGTGCAAGCTGTTGTCTTGTAAATAAGACTGTCAGTTGTTTCTTAAAGGCAAAAAGGTCAAAATACTTTGCAATCACAACTTTTAAATCACAGTTGTCAAAGAAGGAAATAAGCCTCTGATGTTGTTTTTGGAAGAGGGCATTTAATTCTACAAAAAATAAATAAATAAATAAAATAGTTATGTTGTTTTTTAGATTAGTAAGGGTGAATAGTTCACTCAAAAATATTTTCCTGGCATTATTTACTCACATCTTGTCAAAAAATAAAAGAGCATTATGCTTTCCCCCCCATGAAATACAAGAATATTCACACAGCTGTTTTCCATACACAGACAGTTCATGTCAAGTTTAAAAATCACACACAGATGAACATCATTTACTATTTTGAATATTTTTTTTCCTGCTCTGACAGGAAGTAATTTAATTCAGACCCAGGTAAAAAAGGAAGCAAATTCAGTGTTAATCTTTATCTTTTGCTGGTTTTTTTTTTTGTCTTACCTGTATTCTCAGTAAGTTCTTGTTTTTTTATGTAAAGCTTACATATGTTTTAGACCATTGATGATTATTTAATTTAGTTCAACACTGTGTTTCTATTAGCATGTTAGTATTCTATTTGAGTCAATTCAGAGATTCCAGTTTTACTACTATGCAATCAGTGCCTACATATTAATAGATGTAGAATTTAACATGTCTTGAAAAATCCTTTGTGCTTTGCTATGACAGATGCATTTTAGGTTAATTTATCATGTACATTAGAAATATTAATATTTGTAACCGCTATTGTTTCACTCCTGATTCATGAATGCATTTTGCCGTCTTATTTACATTTCTGCTTTTGGCAGTCACTTTTTTTTTTAAAACAACATACATTGCATTGAAGGCATACTTTTTTTGCATTCTGTGGAAATCATATGAATCCTGACCTATCTGTATTTCATGGATAGAGTGTGACTGGCTGTTCAATTGTACTTCAAAGTGCTTGGACTTTAGCATAGAAATCGTATGACATTTTTATGAAGTGTTTCTTTTTTTCCACTTTTTCTCTTGGGGTATGGAAAACTGCTGCATGATTAAGATGATAATAATAATAAAAACTATCCTTTGGTGTTAACAGGATGCTGGTGTAAAAATAATGACAGCATATTCATTTTTAAAATAACTATTCCTTTAAAAATAGCATCAGACGAACTTAGGCTATATTTAAATATCATTAAACCAAAACAAAATGAAATTTGAAGACCAATCAAGTTATATTTAGCAATAATGTCACAATAAGTACAACATATTTGTCAGTACAGCTCTTTCCATCCTGTTTTTGGTCGCTATACGCTTTGGTCACAAATGGAATTGTGTCCTTGGCAGAGAAGAGCCTGTATAGTCTGCTGGTTGATTTTAAAGAGAAGAAGAGAAGCAGGTAGAAGCCTGGAGCTGAACAGCAATATGGGCCATGAAGTCTTGTGGGAACTCACATAACATCCTCGCTTTGATCTCTTTCCTTATTAGCATCCTTTCGCACCGCAAGCCCAACAATGAATACTCCTGCAGTGCCAGTGTTTACAGTGGGCTTCATTAAAGTTTGGCTATTGAGACACTCATATTTGATTAAAACATGCATTCACAAACATGTTCAAATGACTCATAACATCGGCAGCAATCCAAATGTAGCCTCTGTTCTGTTTTGTTTTTAAATCCCTACCCACAGCCCTTTAAGTGGTAGTGCCATTTGTAGAGGTGTTTCACACAGAAGGGTTTAGAAACCAAAAATCTATGAAAATGATGGTAGCACCAGTCATGAAACAGAGAATCTCATGCTTTCTTCCTATTGTCATGTCATTCTAAACTTCTTCTGTAGATCAAAAAAAGAGATATTTAGCAGAATGTTCAAGCTGCTCTTTGCAATGAAGGTGAATAGGGACTAGTTTGGTCATGTTATTTTTGTTTTTTCATCATTATTCTTTCTACCTTTGTGTTTAGGTGAAGCCGAGTTCCACTACTCTCCAAATTTCCTCAATCAGGGACCAGATTCTGCTGAACTACTCTTGCAGGAAGTGTCAAAGTGTGGAATTTAGTCAGAAATGAGCGCAGGTAAGATGTTGTCACAGATGGCTTCTGCACCAGTGCAATGGCAGCAGTTGAGATTGTTAGGGGTGATCTAATTATGTGGGAGTAATGGGGCGGAAGGAATTCTGGCAGCTGCCCCCTCGGCCCCCTAGAGAGAGTCTCTCTGCCACCATGACGCCATCAGGCCTGATGATGCCCGCTGTTGTTGGCAGACACTCACACTATAGACTGAATATTTAGGCCTTGAATGCTTTGCATGGATGGGCTTTCACCTGAATAAGAAGGGCTATAATTACTGTCATAAAAGCATGGGAATTATTTGATTATTTGCTTGTTTACCAATTTCCATTGTCCCTTTCATTCAAAACCTTGTAGCCCACTGTAATGAATTCACAAATTTTATTGCCCATTTTTGTTCGTCTTACAGTGATTTTGGGTTTGCCTCAGCTTGATAGCAGTGCTATTTTAGTATTTATACACTAATGTAGTATTTATTCAATTGTTCATTCTTTTTTTTTCTTTTAATAGTCCGCACAAAAATGAAAACTCACCCTCATGTTCTTCCAAACCTGTATGCATTTCTTTTTTTCTGCTGGTAAACAACAACAAAAAAGATATTTTGATATTTTGATGAATGTTGGTAACCAAACATTCCAGATATGAGGGTACATTTTTGGATGGATTATGCTTTCAATTTTAGTTTAGATTTTAGTATATACGTATTTTCTTGTAGTTTAAGTTTTTTCTTTCTTTTTTAATATTCAGTTCAGTTCAAGTTTATTTGTATAGCTCTTTCACAATACCCACCGTTGCAAAGCAGCTTTACAGAAAATGTTAAGTTTCTACATTATATTTCGGAGTAGGTTATTAGTGGTGACTATGGTAGAAATGTACAGTACAAATCATGCAGTTAGTTACAAATTACACGCAATCAAACAGACGGTGAACACTATTAACTGCAATGACGTTGCAATTTAAACTTTGTTATTAAGCAAAATTTAGTAGTTTTATATGTTGTTCGAGGGTTAGCATCATCCAATGGGGGGTTGGCATCATCTCTTCTCAGGTGTTCGGTCAGATATAAGAGTTCTTTAGTTCATATTAATAATGAGCATTACTGCCATTTATTGTTGGTTTGTTTGTGTAACCCAAGCCTGAATGCCAGAAAATTGATCTTTTAAATGGCTCCATCATGTACTGCAGGTTTATTGTGTCTATAGCACATTCAAAATTCACTACAATTTCAGAAACTAACCGCTGCCTGTTTCACTCAAAATGCTCCATTTACTCCATTCAGGTCCATGTTGTTCATTATGAAAGTAAACTCACAGCAACTCAACGGCTCAATAGAAATTGTTAGACAAGGTCAGGCTTGACATTATTGACACATACATGCTAGATGTGCTCTGAAAAAAGCACCATTTGTTATTGCAGAGAAAAAGTAGTCCGTGATCTTGAAAATAATACAGAATAACTAGAAAAAAAAAACTGTTTTATCAGGTAAACATGCATGGAACCATTATCTACTTTCAAATAATAATGGTGGGAAAAAATCATAACACTTTGAAATCCTGCTATAAAATCCAGGTCATAACAGATTAACTGCCATCAGAAACTGGTAATTTTCCAGCAGGAAACCCTGCAGTTTTTTGAGAGCTGTTGATGTGATTGCTGAGTATCTCTTAGGCCTGTAAAAAAATATCTGTTTGATATTTTAAAAATTCTTGGAAAAATAAGTTGTTCTGGGTTAATTCTCGCTCTCACCGTACTTCATTCTGAATGGATGGGAGAAGTGCTGTGCTAATTATGCTAATGTTATTACCTTGCCAGGGATTTCGCCAAGACGCACAGATAAACAAGATGTCGGTAATCAGCATGTTTTGGAGTGATAATGATTCTGTTGACCCATCAGAGACCCAATTAGAAGTGAGCACACAGGACTCCCCTCAGTACCATCTTGTTTCGTTCGCTCCATCAGTGCCTGCTGTTTGGTATTCCGGCTTTCAATTAGGAGCTCCACTTTGAGACCAGCAGGGTCTCGCTCAGACCCGTCCGTGTCAAGTCTCGCTAATCCAGCCGTGCTCAGTCAGCCCTGCCTCCTCTAATTTAATTTCAGGCCTTTCTCACACTCGTTGAAGTTGATCATAACAAGAGCAAATCCCATATCGGCTTATGTCCACCAAGAATTTTTCTGCCCTGTTTCTCACATCATGCTACAGTATACAGAAGACGCTCAGGCCGCCGAGGGTCTACGAGCATGCGCTTTTGCAGAATAAAAGAAGATAACACAGAACAATGTTCATGTCAACACTTACAAAACTGTTTTTTGAGACTTTGGGAGTTATAATACCCACTCTGCTCCTGAGCTGTGTCTTCTGTAACTGAGATATTTAATAAACGATGAAGGTTTGCAGGGGAATTCTGTGGGAACGAATCAGACACTTTAACTGTTTACTGCTGCACGCTGAGATTTGTGAAAGACGTGGAGGGAAAGCGCTATTGGTGGTAGACGTATCAGAATTCCTTTACGTTGGGCGGGTGTTTCACCATCATTGCGTGGGATAAGATGTGTGAGGTTGACAATAATTAGCAGCTTCTTTCTTCCTGGGCTAATTTTAGATGAATTCCACCCATAGTGTATCTCTCATTTGTCATCTCAATGTATGTGTGTGTTTGAATGTTTTGTCTTTTGACAGTACTGGTAGCTACAGTTGACTGGTGCACCTATTTAGCATTTTAATGACAGTTTTGAGAAAATCATTCTTTCACAGTTTTCCTCAATATACCATTTTTTTTTTTTTTTTACAAGACTACACATGTAAATTTTCATGAAAACATATTCCACAAACTTTTTTTACTTATCCATTTATTTTGAATAATAGGCCTATTATAATTACACATATTCAAGAGCAGTATGTATTATTTAAAAATGTTTATATTAATACAAAATTTAATTTATTTAGCTTATTTAGTGTGACTTTTTGTCATTCCAGATATAATTCCATTTGCTATAGGCCCATCACTGATTTCCAGGTTCTGTCAGTATTGTTTACATATAACATTTAGATTTCAGTTGAATTATTTTTATTATAAATGCACATAATTTAAAAATAACATTTTTTATAAAATGCTTGTTTACATATATGAATATGTATATGTAAAAATGGCTTGTTTTTTCTTACCTCAAAGTTCAAAAGAATAATTTAAAGTTAAAATCACACAATTTGCCTCTATAATTCCTAGGTATTAGTTTTATGGGTGAAATGTATGGATGTAAGAGATTTGGTGAAGATGTTGTGGTTTACTTTGTATTGTCATTCAGGGTGTCTGTCTGGAACGATTTGAGCTCTTTTTGTTCTCCAGCAGATGAAAGCTGATCTTGGAAACTGTTCTGAGAAGTTCTTGAGTATATGGATTCGCTCTTATTTTTCCTTACATCATCAAAGATACCTGCTGAGAACAGAAAATATTCATGTTTGGCATTCACCAGTGGGTGTTGGAATTTGATGTGAAAAGGTAGCATTTGACTGCTTATGAATATTCATAAGCACCTGCCTTAACGTGGGACCCTTGGTCGTTGGGAGAACGTGACTCCAATTCCAGGTCAAAAGTAAACATTTAGCTGTAGCGATGCACTGGTCTCGGTAGTTTCCAGGCGGTTTCCCCCTCTCATTTTGCTAATGTGTAGATATAAAGTCCTCAGGCCGCAGAAACGCATGTAATAGACTCCATTTTCATTGGCAATGCTATAAAAATGATCCGTTCTCTTTGATCTCAGAAGCCAGCTGTTCGAAACGTCTCAAGGTTAGTTTTGTTCTTTTCCCCCACAGCTTTATTTTCAGAAATAAATGAGGTTATTCGGTCCTTCATATTTTATTAGCTGCTTTTCCTCGGCTCTAAATATTTCTCTCTCACCTATATTATCCAGTCAAACCGAATGCCGTTTGAGTGACAAATTAAATAGATTGTTTAAAGCATGACAGGCAGTTTTCTGACAGAAACCTCATTTAACTAGCTGCTCTTTTGACAAGATTTTGACATGGACTTGTTCTAGCAGTGTAATCATGACTCACTGCAAATTATCGGAGTTTAGAGACCAAAATGTGATTACTATGCCTCAGCCGTCAGAAGGTATTGAATTTTTAACACAAAACATGAAACCAATTCTGGTCAAACAGACTTTTGTTTAAACTGTCTGCCACGTCGGCTTTGTTCACAAGGAGTTGCACGTTAGGGTCCCTTTGGGACGTGCTGGCTGTATTTTGCCTATTGGCAGAACTTCTCTATTGCTTCAGCGTATGTGTCAGCCATTGTGAGCTCTTCAATACATTGAACATGGCAGAGATTTCTCGTATGTCATCCGCCGAGCAGATGTCTACCACAGATGTCCACAATGCATTCAAATCCAGCAACCGAAGTCAAAGAATTCCAAGCCGTACAGAATCAGCCATAATGACCGTGCTAGGCTCCGTGATCCTCTCATTATACACATTTTACAGTGAGCGTGAATCACTGCAAAGCCTGCCTGAGGCGACGCTATTGCAAATCTATAAAAATCTGTCTTGAGTCAACCGTGACATCTGTGTACAGCAGCAACTAGCGATAAAGTCTATAATTATTGTGACTCGTGGTTTGATTTAATTTAGGTTCTTTGTTAAAAAGACAGATTAAAAGAACAGGTGGGGAAATGACTTAACAGAGTTGTAATTAACAGAGCGAGTAAATATTTGCAGGGAGTAAATATTTTCTGCTGTTGTGCTACTCTCTGCTAATCAGTTGCCTTGCAGTTGTCACGTTAGGGCAGATTAGGGAGAAAACAGATCCGCTAGAGGAGGAACCGCAAATGTGCGCTGTGGAATTCTGGGATTAGGTGTCACCGTAATTAAACTGCTCTGTTCACCAAAAAATGTAAATTCTGTTTATATGAAAGTGAATGATGATCACGGCTGTCCTTGGTCCCTATTCATTTTCATTGCATGGACAAGAGCAGCTTGGACATTCTGTTAAATATCTCCTTTTGTTTTCTGCGACACAACGAGAGTCATATGAGTTTGGAACAAATGGGTGGACTATCTCTTTAGCACATTTTAGGAGTATTTTATATATAATATATTTTAAAATAATACACTTAAGTGCGAACATAATATTTTTGGAAATTTAATTGCATTTGTGTTTTCCTATTAAATGAAAATAATATAGTTTAAATTTATTGCTGAAAGTAAACAGTTATAGTAAACTAAATATACTTTTTATTGAAAATTGTATGTGATGTATATTTAAATATATTTGCAATTGCATGCTTGTAACAATGAATTTAGTATTTTAAAATACTTTAATTGTAATATCAAATGACACTGCTAAAAATATTATTACTTATATAAGTACTTTCATGGTTTTTTTTTTTACTTTTGCCAATCTAAGAACTGACTGTAAGCACCACATGCGTCCTTCAACAAACTGTCCTTCATGAAATTTTTAACATTTTCTTAAGTTTGGAGCCTCAGAGGACCCACATATGAAACATGAATAAATGTATAGCATTTTCACATGCTAAAATATTCTGACTGGTATACTTGTTGTAGAGATTCCCCTGACTGTCTATTTTCTTATGTTTTAATGTATTTTTCTGCAGTGTGTTATTTGCTGGGGTCAAATTAAATTTAAACAGAAACGCTGTCACTAGAAGGGATAACATTTCCATTTTTTGAAAAAAAAAAGCATGAATATACTTTTTGATACAGCAGTGTTTTATTATTGGAGTTAGCAGCTAACAAGGAAAAAACAGGATGATTTCAAAATGTCTGTAGTTATTTTTACAAAGACATCATTTGTTTGACCATTACCATAAAAATAATAAAGTCCGTCTTGACAGAACAGGGTTAAATGATCCGTGCTTGACAATGGGAATAGAGAGAAGTTTCTGGGGGAGCTGTGAGTCATTAATCAATCTACATTTGAGACTGGAAACTGTCGGATCCCTGCTGGAAGCGGGAGCACAGACATCTGTGGAGTAACAGTGTCTATGAATAGCACCAATGTCCACGGCTGTGGTTAATCAGGGGACAATATATCCTACCATTCCCGAGGCTTATACATTAGCGATATCCAAAACAAGCATGAATCAGAAAATATGCTGCTTGGGGTCAGACATTTGCACTTAAAACTTGCATAGCACCTTGAATCATCCAAAAGGTCAGTTCACCTTTTGCATAATAGATCTTAAAGTGTACGTTTTAAAATTTCCATTTAATTTTTCATTGTGTTTGAAGCATTAACAGACCAAGGAACAGAAGGTTACATACACTTTTCATTTAAAAAAATAAATGGTTAAATGCTACTTTTATTATAGACAGATGGTCACAACAGAGGTGCTACAGGTTTGCCTATAACCGAATGATGTGATTTGCTCATACTCTAGCTTTGTTTTGACAATAGTATCTTAGTCATACAGAGGAACAGACCAGCTTTTTTTTGGGTGGTAGGAGGCCATGGCAGCCCGTGGTGTGAGGTGTATGTGCCAGCAGGGCGGCAGGTGTCATGATTTAGTGCTGGAGCCAAAACTCCGCCTGCTTTCTTCAGTACCCATCTGTTTAGGGATGAGTGCAGAGAAACCGGGCTAAAAACACAGATGACTAAATGGGTCACAATGCTCACTCTGAGTGGTCTGAGCGGGAAATAGACAGAAACACCGAACATTTCATTTTACCCCCAAAGCTCTTTCCATAATGTTTTTGGGTTCTGTATGTTTGTATTCACTTCGGCTCTCCTCTNAGAATATTTCATTTTACCTCCAAAGCTTTTGGGTTCTGTATGTTTGTATTCACTTCGGCTCTCCTCTTTCAGTGTGCAATTCTAAGGATTCTCCTCTTTCTTAGGAATGTGTTTCTGTTTGTTTTTCCATGTAATGTGTTCAGACCTTTCACATTTATTCTTCCTCTTGGCAATGTATGTTTGCTTTGATAAATCCATTACTCAAAAGGGTGTACCGTTGCTTTTTGTTCCAACAGATGGATGTTTTTTTTATTTTTGTAAATAGCTTACTGTATATGGTGGTATAGATTTTTTTTAAACCTCACATTTGTACATGCAGCTGTGCATAAATGCATTTCTCTGACAGAGGGCACATTAAAAGAAACCTCTCATCTTCACTAAGAGTCAGTTCACTTCTGCCAAAAACATTTTTAATCGGTAGTAAAAATTCTAAACCTCTATAAAAGATAGAATGTACTTTAAAAGCAAAACTGCATACATATTAGGACTTGTCTCAGAATATGTTTTGAATTAAGTTTATTTTTCTAACCACCACCACTGATGAAGCATTAATGTTTTAAAGCATACATATTACAAGATTTTGTGCTTAAATTGCAAACCAGAATCATTAATAATGTTGCAACATTTCTGCACATATTTCATTTCTTCCTGCACATTACTCAACACTTTCACAATAAAATGGTGCATTAAAATGCCCTATCACATTTAAAAATGATCATAGACCCTACACTAAAGCATATACAGTACCTAAATCTAATCAATAGTGTTAACAAAGTTATTAGATATAAACATTGCCGAAGCAACCATGCTATTTGATCTTGTTTCTACAAGTTTTTAATATTTATGTATGTAGCCTATATAGTTATGTCTGTAGTTAAGTCATGTTTCAAGGGACTCATACCAGACCACCACGCAATGCAGTTGCAATGCTGTACCAGGTGAGCTACTGAGCAAGTTTACAATATCCTAAGAGCCATAAATATGGAGCTAGTTATGTGATGCAAACATCAAAAATGTATTAGTTTACAAGCAATGCACTGGTAATTGTAATTTATATAATTTTTAATTGTGTGAAAGGAAAAAAAAACTGCCGTTAGTGTTCATTTGTACTTAAGACTGTAATGAATTTTGGCAAAAATGTAGATATAAAGGCACGTTTTTTCCAATGAGTCTATAATGAGGTACAAATGTAAAAATAAGTGTGGTATAGGATAATTTATACTATATATTTATACTATTTCAAGCACAAGGACAACAAACTTTTGTTAAAAAGATTTGTTGTGATATCAGCCTCATTTCCACAGTGATTTATTACTATTAAAGCATTCAGACGATTTATGAGAATCATTTTGCATTAGTTTTATCTATGGCTCCACTAAAGATTCTGAAACAGCATTGCAATCAGTTTATATGAGGTTTCCTATCAGATCTCACACAGCGAATATTAACAAAATGCCCCATTTTCACAGTACGGTAATGTTTCCTGATAACTGCAATGCTACACTTGTATAACACCTGCCTTCCAGTGGGCTTCAAGAAAAAGAAGCCAATCCAAGTCAAGTTATCAGCCACAAATACAGTCGCATGTAGCAGCTGCCAGATAATGGGACAGCAGCTAGAATGTGCCACTGCTCCGACCAACTCATCCGTCGCACTACAGTGAGATTACAAATATATCAGTCTGACATTTGAGTATCATTAGGTAGCCGGAATAGGGGGAGCAAGGCTTGAAATTTAGTTGTTCTGAGATTTTTAATGACCACGGGGGTGATTTGACATCGCCGATGGCCTGGAGGCTGAAACATTCAACGCTACAGGAATAAATAGCTGTACAATTGCAGAAAGTCTTTTGTTTATAGGAAAAGTAATGCTAATTTAATGAGCAGTCAGTACTTCAAATTTGTGACCCATTTGAGTAACAAGCACCATTTACAGGTCCACATCATTCCAGATAACTGAGAATGGCAAATGCTATTGGCTAGAGGGATGAATGCCACACAATGACCTTTCAAACACCTCTTTTAGCTGCAGCTAGGACTGTCTCAGAAGATCTACCATTTAAATACCTACCAAACTCAGTCTTGAATAGATTCTGACCTGTTTCAGGAAAGCTGTACAATGGTGAATTGTTCTTTTGGTTTTAAAATTAACATGAAAAGAAGAGCTCTCTTTTCCTTGTATCACCTGCATTTATCGAACTAGATCACGAAACATGTGTTCCCGAGTGATATGGATCACAGGTCAGACCTATTTCATGTTTTCACTATGGGGATTTTTCATAGTTCCCTCCTCATTATCAATGAATAGGACTTTAATCTGCTCTCAGATGGTTACCGCTCTCCAGGGACCCCACGTCCACCCCCTCTCCCCTTTTCATCTGTAGCTTTGATCAGAACCCAGTCAGCCTCTTTTGCACTTCTACCCCGAAACTTGTTTGTTTCTGACTTTCAAAAACTTGAAAATTATGAGACATTGTAGTTATTGCTGCACCTTTGGCTATGTGAAATAAATGCGATGCGAGATGTCATCCCTTTCACTTAAAAGTGCATTCTTAAAAGCAACTCCATGCCTTCCCGCTTCAGGCTGCCTATACTCAGAATTTAACTTCTTCATTCTCAGAGTTTCTAGGCTGCTTAAGGCCACCCCAAATGAGCATTTCTAAGACTTTCTAGAGCACTGCTGTGGCTCCTGGTCTGTGTTTTTTCCCCCCTTGCTATCCTAGATAGGAAGTGTCAGCTAGTTTCATTAGATATATACGGCTCAGGAAACTGACTGGTTCAGAAAACTAGTGGAATATTTGACAAATGAAGGGCTGCTTCTGTCATTTTGCTCTGTTGTGTGTGGCCTCAGGGTTTGGAGTTGGACAGCATTTTCTGCAGGTGCTTATTTGTTTGCTGTTAATTTATTAAAATATATATAGGCTATATTGCAAATGCATTTCATAGATATAATTGCTTGAATAGGTCCTCTTCTGTTGTTAGCATGTTTTTTTTTTTTTTTAATTTTGGAATTAACATTTTGATATTATTATGTGGGGGACATATCAACAAATGTATGATGAAACAACTGTTGAAATAATATTGAAAGCCATTAAACAGACATTCTTGAAAAGAAAATCTTTGCATAATTATTAATGTTTAAAAAACAGGAAATAATATCATAGAGAGGACCCAAGAGACCCTCAGAACTCTTAAAATATAAGACATTTCAATCTTTCTATGACAAGGCAGATTAGTTCAAGTTGTAAATTGTGACATAGTGTGACCCCCAAAAAGTATTTCATGAATTCATGACAGTTATGATTTTATAGACCACTGTTCAAAACTTTGGGTTTTGTATTTTTTCCCCAAGAAATTAACACTTTTAAATAGTAAAGATGCTATAAATTGATCAACGTAAATAAACTACTTTTTATAATGTTGCAAAAGAGTTTTGTTTTAAATAATTTGATCTTTTGAACTTTCTATTCATAAAATTGTTCTGAAAAAATGCGTCATGATTTACACAAAATATATATTAAGAACCATGATTGTTTTGATATGTTTGTTTTACTTTGGGAAAAAAAAGTAATATACATAAAGTTTTTTTTTTAAGTAATGATTTAAGATGTGCACTTGCATGTATAGCAGTGTGAGCAAAAAATATGCTGTTAGTTTTTACTTGTTTATACCGCATAAGATTTCATAGAAATCATTAAATTTATTCCATGATTATATGAAACCAACATGAATACAGCACAAATAGTGCATTTCTAGAAACTTGGCATGTTTAAACTACCTTTTTAAAAGATTTCCCCATTTTCTTATTGTGGACACTCTAGTGTCGTAACTTCAGTATGAATAGGCCACTCAGTGTTTTCTGACCCACCCCACAGGTGTCCTAGTTCATTGATTGGTAAAGGCAGGGAGCTTGTGTTTGATTGACATCAGTGCACTCCAGCGCACAGCTGCTGGTCATTCAGCTGAACTCTCGGTTGTACTCATACATTTTTGAAAAGAGAGCAATTAAAAGGAAACGTTTCGCTTTGGTAGATTAGCAGTACAAGACTAAATCTACTTTTGCCTGATTTAAGATTACATAGTGCACCCTTATATTTTCATCTGTGATGAAAGAGGCCTTTGGAACACTTTTCTAAAGCTTAAAACTTGGAAGTGTTTGATGAATAAATTGCCTCTCCAAAGACAGTTTGAAGTATCAGTGCAATCTTTCTACTTGTAAACATAGATGAATCTTCTTGGACAGGACAACAAACTCTTTTGGAGCTTTACGATTTATTTTCATAGCTCCATGCATTGACGACAGTGCATATTTGGCACCTGTATTTTTACAGCTGCTGTCAGCAACTTCCTAGCTCTACATTTATGTCACACTTTTAATAACTGTCTTTGCACTGTACTCTGTATTTCCTGTTGTTTCTTTGACAGAATTGCGTCTGGCTTTATTAACAAGCATCCGTTTCTCAAAGTTGAAATTTGGGTCTCTTCTGTCTGTTTCAGCCAGCCAACGAAAGATATTATAAATAGCCCTGTGGCAGACATTGGATTTTTTTTTTAGAAAGGGATTTTCTCAGAGAGTCTCGCTAAGTTACACTGAGCATCGGTGGGAGAATAGAATAGAATAGAATAGAATGACATACAGTATCTGTCTAGACTGTATTACTTCCAAAGTATTTCCAAAGTTCTCATAACTTTCAGAATAGATATTAAAGTCTCTACAGGTTTTTTTTTTTTTTGATCGATACAACTTAAGACAAAATGTAGTTGCTTCATCTAAATAGGTCATTGTTATTATGATGGAAGATTGACAATTTGACATTTTAAGGTTATTCAAGACATTTACTATAATTAAGTAGGGTAATTATATGATGAAACTTAAAAAAAAGCCATCCTGTTGCCATACTTTCTCTATATTCGAAGCCTAATTGAAATGCATTTTAACCACATAAATGTCATAGTGACTTTGACATGCAAATAGCTGAACTACAAAGTACCTGAAGAATGTCCTTGAAAGACCTCAGCTAAAATGTGGTTTAAGGGAGCTTAATTTATTTATTTATTCCCACTGTTACATTGAGCAAATAAATAAATAAAAATAAACTCTCATAGTTTGCCCAGTTTTATGCCTCTTTTTTAAGTATAAAACAGATTCTCCGATTACTCTAGATTAATAGTTTTGTATGACGAACACAGCTGTAATGATTTAGAATAATATGGATCACTCCCCGTTGTGGGTTATTACATTACTTACATTTGTCATTTTCCATCAGCATCAGATTGGGTCTCAGCTGTGCCTTGGGGCTGATGGGACGACATTGATTCTTGCCCGCTGTAACCTCATTGGCATGCTATAGGTGTGACAATTAGCCACTGAGGACCTCTGGCAGGATTGTTTGAAAAGTGTGGCCGCTGATCTCGAACGTGGATTAAATATTTATCATGTGCTCAAGCATTTCATCAGCCTGGAGATGAAGAGCCACCTGGGGAGAAGGTACAGTCCCTTAAATGATGGAAAACCGAGTGAAACCAGAAACACAGCTAAAAGAAGCCAAACTCTGTTGTATCTGTGTGTCCTGGTTGTCGGTAGATGCCATTAATATATATTATGTGGCAAAAAAGCATCTTTCTCCGATGACGATTCAAAAATAGTTTCTCCAATTGTTATGTAAATCTAACATACATAATATTATAATAAATAAAATAATAAAAAGACAGCATGATCCATTCAACCCGGTGGTGTCCATTTGATGCCTGAATGGGTGTTAGGAGATCACAGATTTGCTCTGAAGAGGTGAGAAAATGTACTTTAACTAAAATAGTTCACAGCTAATGGTGACACAAGACAGCCTATTTGGGTCACATATGCTGCAAAACACAAAGCTTGGTCTGTGCTCCACTGTCTGTGCAAGAATTCAGGGAACCGTCTGTGTTAATAAGAAGAATACTGAAATACTAAACAAATGTTATTTTTTTTATACATAACAGTGGTAGATGCTTAGGTGCATAACTGATATGCAATGTATTTATTTTTTGCTAAAAGTACATCTAAGCACATTACCGCATGCTTCCATTATAGTATATAACCCTTGTTTAAAATGTCCCTTTATAGTCCTTAAAAGTGCTGAAAGAGAATCATACATGCTAACATATGTATCAATTGAAATATACCGTAGATACCAATTTTGTAGTACTTAATGGAAATGTATGTTTTTTGTAATTTTGTAGGTTTGGTGATCTAGAATTCTGGTAATCAATTTCATTAGGTCTTGTTTTTGGCCTTTATGTCTTGTTCGACTAAAGCTTGATGTCTGGAAGCACATGATGACACAGGGTCTAATTGTATCTGGTTCAATACGTGCCACAGATTACATGAAGTCTGGACAGCATTACTTCACATTACGCTGATGACAGTTTTAGGTCACCTTTATTCCTGCTCTTTACACTGAATTGTATAGATGTAATGAAAGGAACAGGTCTATATTTGAGAAGGTGCCAGTTATCAAACTGTTTGTACCTTTTGCATTCACTATCAAAATTTGTACACACAAAACAGCATTAATAGGCAATTTATTTAGAATAATAATGAAAATGCATTAAATAATTGCTACTTCAAGTCCTCAGATCTGATTGAGCAGCATTCATGTGCTTTTTATTTACTGTTTTATGAGTCATGTTAATTTAGGCATTCTACTCATTTCATACACAGTTTTTCACATATTTTTGACTGGCTGAATGCAAAGTTGCATACTACCATACTTTTTTGCTATATATTTGAAGAGTTTGGTTCCAAAACGCAATAAATCCA
>SCHK01344901.1:0-23226 GCA_004124795.1 Poropuntius huangchuchieni
ATTATAAACTGACTTGACCTGAGGTTTGAAGGCTTAAAACAGTACGACCTAACAAAACCACTTAAGCAATTCGGCTATAGTCTACTAAAAGTAGCATCTGCACCGTAAAAATGTCATGCATTAATTCTGTTCTGTTCTTCAGGAAGAGTGTTTGTCCATTGTCTGATGGGAGTGAGCCGCTCTGCCACCCTGGTGTTGGCCTTCCTCATGATCTGTGAGGATCTTACTCTAATGGAGGCCATTAAAGCTGTACGGCTACACAGGGACATCTGTCCTAATCCTGGCTTTCTTAACCAGCTTCGACATCTTGACATGAGCCTCATCCGAGAGAGGAAGAAAAAACTGGAAGCTTGCAAATTGTAACTGAAAACTTGGTAACAATGTGATGAATCCCATTTCAAGAGCACATCCCTTAAGGGCCTCCTTCCCCATGGCCTTGACCCAGTTCTATTGGGCCAGATCTTATTTGCTAATATCCATTGTAGTGCAACGGCAAAGTGGGTATCAGAAGGCAAAATTGAAGGGTTTCCCCATAAATAGTAAATAACCTCCAAAGGGCAGCAAGGTCGCAAAATAAATGGCAGGTTTTTAAATTTCTTCCAGATGAGATATACTTTGAACTTGTCTCGAAATGAGCCAGCAAGCATGTTTGGTTTTTTTACTGGAGCGAAATGAAACGGTTGTGGCTTGCTCTTTATCATGGGAAGGTGGAAGAGCCATGCATGGCTACATGACTTAAGGGTTGGTCCCCTGTAGTGAGTTTCTAATGGGTATCATATGCTTCAACATATTTACGGTTTCTGGTCAAAAACACTTGTGTTGTGACCTGCGGATATTGATGACCACACAAGAATGTGACGATAAAGCATTTAAATTATTTCTCAGTTCAGTGGAACAGACCAAAACTGTCACGTTGATCCCTCTGAAACATCTTTTCTTGTTGGTATGTGAAATAAATTACACAGTACCTCAGGAATTATGTGGTGTTTTGTTTTAAAAGAGGACATCTGTTAATTTTCACCTAATTTCCCAGCGGTGACTGAAGGCAAACATGATTACAGAAGCAGAAAGGTCAAATGTGTAATACGTGCAAATACAAACTGTCCCATGAAAATATGCATTGATCATTTTACTCAGAACACATGCATTGAATTAACACAGGCTATATCTTTGATTCCAGAGATCTCTAACCTTTTTTTGACAGAGAAGCTCCTAAAGACAAACCATTGGCCGTGTACGAGACGCCATCTATATCTGATCTGCGGTGTCTGCTGCTGACAAACAGACAGCCCTTCGGACCTGTCAGTCTTATCTGGCCCGGTCTGTACATCGGAGATGAGTAAGTACTGAACCATCACAGTCTTGGGAGTAAAACAGACCTAACCAAGATACTGGTGAAAATCCAAAGTTTCACACTATAGGGGTCTGTGTTTACAGTTATGTAAATGCTGAAATCAAAAACATGAAGACGTGTTAAACAGCCGCTCATTTCAGATCAACGGCTCGTGATAAAGGACTCCTCGCTGATCTGGGAATCACTCATGTCGTAAACTGTGCCGACGGACCACATCGCATCAACACGGGTGCCCAGTTCTACTCAGGCATGAGTATAAGTTACTGTGGAGTGGAGGCTTCGGATCACCCACAGTTTGATTTGAGCCAGTATTTCTGCTCCACTGCATCCTTCATTAAAGCTGCACTCGCTCAAAATGGCAAGTCTGACTTCTTTGACCTTTTTCTGACTAATTTTGTCAGCGATTGGATTAAAATTAAAAGAAGCAGAGCAAAAGAATAAATGGAGCAGTGCAAAGTCAGCAGGCAATACAGTCGTAATAAGTGAAATATGTAAATGGTAACCAATGTCAGAGATACCGAATAAGTTAGGAGGTTCTTTGTGTGCTGCAGGCAAAGTGCTGGTCCACTGCGCAATGGGAGTGAGTCGCTCCGGAGCCTTGGTCCTGGCCTTCCTCATGATGTGCGAGAACCTCTCTCTTACGGACGCCATCATCGCTGTCAGGTTGAATAGGGACATCTGTCCCAACTCAGGCTTTCTTGAGCAGCTGAGAGTTTTAGATAACCAATTAAAGAGATAATTCACTCAAAAATGAAGGTTGTGTCATTTACTCATCTTCATATGTTTTTCAAACCTGCATGACTGATCGTCTTATAGCTTCACAAGACAAATGTAGTCATATGGATACCTTTTATGATACTAGAAGAAGCATAACGGAGATATTGAAAAAGCATACATTTTGTGTTACCATTTCTACTTTTGTGGAAAAAGAAAGTCATATAAGTCTAGAATGATAGGAGGGTGAGTAAGTGATATGATGACATTTTGATAAAGTATGATGACATCCTTTTAAGATGAACAAAAGCACTGAACAATCAAAAAAAAAAAAAGTTCAAAAGTTTGGGGTCGGTTAGATTTTTAATAGATTTTGTCTTATAGTAAAAACAGTAATACTGTGAATATTATGTTTTCTATGTTAAAAATGTAATTTATTCCCGTGATGCCAAAGCTGAATTTCTTCAGTCTTCAATGTACAGAAATATTTCTAATATGCAGATTTACTGTGAAATCCGGGATACATTTTTTCCCCCAAAATTCTTTAATATATAGACAGTTCAAAAGAACATCTATTTGAAATATAAATCTTTTAAACATTATAAATGTAATTTCTCCCTTCCTGAATAAAAGTATTATTTTTAGAAAAATATTTTTTTGAATAGTAGTGTAAATAATGACTGATATTTTCATATATGCAAGAGACATTGAGTAAGTAGCTTCATATCAAATTATGAATCAGCTTTAACGGAAGATGAACTGCTGTATAATGTAGTATGGCTGTAATACTGTTTCAACAGAGACGAGCTATAAATAAGATCATCATTGTGCTGCTATCTCAGGCATGAACGTCACTCCCAACATACTGCGTGCATATTTCTTTACATTTTCTACATTTCACGCATATTCTATAACATACTTTAAAGAAGTATATAAAAATGTCTAACAGAAACGTAGCCAGAGACGCTAATTTCTTTTGGAACGTGTGCTGGAATGATTTGAAATTCATGAAAATTAAGACCTCGTCTTGCAGTAATAGAGCTGCTTTTGTGGGAAAGAAAGAAGATTTCAAGGTTGAAGGAATAAGTGAACCTGACAAAACAGTAAAAGGAATTCAACATCACCAATTTAATGACTTCCCTGTCAAGGTGAGTGATGGTGGTGACTGAGTATGAGAGGAGGGGGAAAAAAAAACATCCAGTGCTGATGGTTTTGAAAACCATCCCTCTCCGGAGATGATTCATGTGTCCTTTTCACATATCTGGGAAGCGAAAAGCAATTACCATTCCATTTGCAGCGGCCAAGCTCGCATTACAGAGACTGTGTTAAACTCGGTTCAAAAAAGAAACACCTTTTGGATTAAATTACAAGCACAGCTCTACAGAGATTTCCTATTTTTGTCAAATTTAGTCACTGGGCGCCAGGAAGGACAGCTGCCTGTAGGAGGGCTCGCAGCAGGCAGTGTAAGGAGGGAATAATTGGCTGGTGGAATTGGGCCCAGGCTGTACCGTCTCCTCTGGGACAAAAGTCAGATTCACTGGCCTTTGACTGAAGCTGCCATCTTCCTCCCTTGTATCGGTCACAAACCACAAACATGACAACACAAGCACGATCCGTGATGAGAACATGATTTTTTTCACATTTGCATAATGATATGATATTCCAGTCCTCATGGCTATGGGGCATGTTTGGGGTTGTCTTATAGACCAATTTTTCCCATGTAGATTTTAAGCAGTTTTTAAGGAGCTAACATGCTGTGCAGAGATGTACAAACAAGCTTTCTGCTCATAACGAGGGTTTGTACTGACAGTGAGGGAGCATTTTCACATTTCTGGGGTTGGAACGTTAGGAATAAATTATAGCAGGGTTAACTTCTACAGACATATGTGGGAGACCACGGCAAATATCATTTTTGTTTCCCTATTTGCTTCAATAGCAAACATGGGAATATAACAAAGCAATAGTGTGACAAATATAAAATAAGTTTATATATATATATATATATATATAAGCTTATTTTTGGCATTTTCGCCATTTTTGTTGGGATAGAATAGTACTGTAGACAGAACGTGAAGTAGGAGAGAAAGCTGGGACTCGAACTCGGGACACCCAAAGTGCAAGGATATTGGCGTTGACAATTTTTCTTAGATGAAAATATAAAAAATGTCCTAAATTGAACTATTTACTGACACATGTAGTAGACTCATTTTCTCATGACATCATAACAGCGAGTGTTGGTGACAAACGCTCAACTTTATGTAAATAAGCAGTGATGCCGTGACTACCGATATGAGTGTTGAAAGTGATCCACAGCTTGGATACCAGTCCGATTGCTTACTAGAAACCGACAGCTCATTGATTTAGTCACACAATAGTGAAATAGTTACACGAATCTGGATCGAATACATGGTGCTGCATTTGTGTCTACAACTGGAGGTCGCAAACGCGCCACTCCCCTCATCAGCTCCTGCGCCGCGAAGGTCACAACTCATAGATCAATAGCCTAAAAATATCATTTCAAATGCGCAGGCTATTCTGGGCCAAGCAAACATGCCGTGCCTACTTGGTACAAACGGACCACCCGAGGCTGTTAATATTGGAGGCAAGCACCACGCCATTAGGGGGACAAATGTAATCTTTTTTTTCATGTTTACACATACAATCATTGACACGCTAAGTGGTGTATTTTGGAAAGCCAATCTTGTGTTTTGGAAGAGAGGGAGCAATTGTTCAGACTGCAGGGAATACAGACCTAATCCTGATATTTCCACAGGCCCTAACTATAGCAAGCAAAGTTTCAACACACTAGCTTAGAAAATGTATTTGCAACCACCTACTGAAAATTGACATCTGTTTTGACAAGAGCATTTCAACTGTCATATCAGTGTAATCATGCATACTTGCAAGTTTTAAGACACTGATACCAGAAGCCTTGTGAAAATAATTAGTCAAGTGTTTGCTTTCAGGCTGAGCTAATAGAGCCTGTAGATCAGAAAACAGCTTTGACAGCTTTTACAGGTCCCTTATCAGATGCATTAAAACCATAACATGCTTACATACAATTACAAAGCAAATGTTAAGTTCCTCTCTAAGGCATAATAATACTCGCATGTTGAGCAATGGGAATTAAAAGGAAGATGGCATTCCAAGAACATGTACACTAGTGCGGATTCATTTAGAAAGTGACTATACATAAGCCAGGAGAATATATAAATATTATATTTAAATAACACTATGTAAGATAGTACAGCTGCTAGCAACTAGCAACACAACTGTCAAATAGATTAACATGTAAAAGAGATACAAGTGAGGTTTAAAGTATTTGGTTCAAAGGAGGACAACTCTACTGCCATCAACTTCAGAAACAAGGAACGAAAGGTTCTCCACATGGCAGAGGGGAAATGGAATAATGTTGCTAATGCTACCTAGGCTTGAACATTGATTACTATGGAGTGGAGGCAAAAGACTTAGCGCTACTTTAAACCTCTCGGAGTTTCTCTACCCTGGAGCTCAATTTATTGACCATGCACTCAGCAAAGCAGAAAGTAAGTAAAGAGAGAGACAGGGCATGTTAAATCTCTTCAGATAAGAGGGAAGTAACAGGCACTCAAGGACTCAATCAAGTGAGCCCTGTAGAATTCAAATGAGAGGCCCAAAAAGCAGAACTGATGGAAGCCAAGTGTTCCTGATGCAGCTTCTCCCAGGAGAGAATGGTGCTCTCTTGTTGGATTATTAGCACTGGCCTATAAAGTCAGCACTAATATCAGTGACTGAGATACATTCTTGTGCGTGTAAACCCAGTGGAAAATGGAAGGTGAACTGGAATTCAGTTAGATTATGCTAAAAATGGGTTTGAGCATTTAAGGAATGGTTAAAGGTTTACAGATAAAGCATAAGGAAATATAAAACTTCTTTGACACAAGGCCAGCTACTATCATACTTACTGATTTGTAATGTTTGTTCCGCAGGATTATATGGTCTAAAAAAAAAAATAATAAAAAGGTACTTCCTTTGGCTCTAGCACACTATATTTAATATTTGTAGTCAAGGTCTATATTGGTTCATTTTTATTGCTAAGGCAGCTGTGCTGTTGCATTAGATACACGTTAGTGTTTTGCAGCTAAATTTATCCATCCTCTACAGTCAAAAGCACCCGTTTGTCCGTTCAGTAGTCCCTGCTCTCTACAAGATTGTTTCCAGCCATAAGAATACGTTAGAAAACCTGTTGGCTGTAATAGATCCGTTCATGAAAGAAAGTACGAGTTTGGATGAAAACAGAGTCCATACACACTTTTAAGTCTGTCAGTGGCTCATCATAATTTATTTTCTGCTAAAATGTACAGCATTTAAGTGACCGACTAAAAAGGTAACTCATAAATACAGGACTGTTGCTCTGTTAATTAGTACAGTCAGGATATCCCTCTTACGTCAAACTGCCATTCTGTACAGGTACAAAGGCTACAAAATAAGCTATACAAACAGACACCGATACAATTTACCTTTTTACATGCCATCTGTTTTGTCTATGAACAAGGCTACTGCTCTACATTTCAGTAAAATATAAATCAGATGTTTTATAAAGATAAAAAAAATCTACAGATGGAATGAAAATGTAAGTTTAAAGGCATTTCATAAAAGACCAACTTTGGAGTAAATTGACACTCATAATAATAATTTTGCAACTCTGCCCCATTTGAAATGGTTTCGTTTCCCCTTCCCCTTTGATTTAGATTTCTACATGTACAAATACTGACATTGACTGTTCTTTGCTATTGTGACAGAAATTGCTTTAAATTGTATAAAAACAGAAAGCTGCCTCAGGTAAAGAAACTTGTTATAAAGTAACAAATTATACACAATTAGCAATAGAACCTTCCAAGCCGAACGTGACGATGTTTTCAAATCTTTACAGTATTAGAATCAACAAAAATAGAGTTTAATTTTTCCTTCCGTATGAGGGAAACCTAACCAAGGCCATACATTTAATATAAAATTGCTTGCTATTAAGCACAACACTGTACAGTACTACTTTGATGCACTGTCACTAACAAAGACGTTATAGCATGCTAAGTATAACCTTACATTTAAAAAAATATAAAAGTAGATTTACAATAATTTAAATAATATGAAGGCATGAGTACAGACTTACATATATAACCTTGCGATTGCTAAAGGTACATTGAAAAGGCTCTTTTGTCCAAAAAACATACAATGCAGGCACATTTAAAGGTTCCATAATGCAGGTTCCAACTTAAAGAAAATGTAACCTCCATTCAACTGCAATGCAGTTCGGGGGAGATTTACGCTTACACAAATGTTACATTTTAAATCTTATGCTGTAAGGCTTCCCATAAACAGGGGAGAAAAGCTAAAATTTAGCCAATAAACAAAACTTTTTTTGCATTCTTACCAAGTGCTGGTTCTTTCAGAAAGATCCATAAAAGCGAACATTAACCATGAAAATAAAACAAACTAAATACCTCAAGTCAACTAGCTGACTTTGCAACGTCACGACCTTTTACTATCAGGCCGTTGATTATCGTCTCATGTAAGGCCCGTTTAAGGGTTGTTTGGACATGCCAG
Organism: Poropuntius huangchuchieni; assembly: GCA_004124795.1. Lineage (NCBI taxonomy): Eukaryota > Metazoa > Chordata > Actinopteri > Cypriniformes > Cyprinidae > Poropuntius > Poropuntius huangchuchieni. The sequence continues at coordinate 7,652 of SCHK01344901.1, forward strand.
TGTTCACGTAACCATGATGACCTGCTGGGCTGTACATCATATTGCCATGGGGTGGGGCCTGCATGGGCTGCTGTGGGTAAGGCTGAGTACCCATCATGCCCATCTGCATAGAGTACTGTGGAGATTGATTCATATAGGTAGGATTGCCATGGTAGCCCCCGTTCATCATGGGCTGCGTCACTCTGTAAGTGTTCATCGCCATATTGACGTTCACGTTCATCGAGTTGTAAGCAGGAGCAGGCATGAGGTTCACCCCCATGTTCATCCGCGGCGCCATAGTCAGCGTCCTCCCGGGGGCCTGCATGGCCACAGTCTGAGGACCCCTACCGTACATCTGCTGCTGGTGGTGGGGCGGCAGAGGGGCCGATTTGGAGCGGATGGACACAGGGTGGTGGTGGTGATTCTTGGGGGCCATTTGTGTCTGCAGTCTCTGAGACTGGGCCAGGTTCATGTTGGGTGTAGCCATGTTGCGCTGCAGCATCATGGGCGGTGGAGTCATGTTGGGTGGAGGGGTCACGGTAGCCTGCGACTGAGGGCCTCCGCCAGGTTGTGAGAGCGACACCAGCGCGGGATTGTGAGGGCCGAGCTGCGTGGACAACGAGCCGTTGTTGTTTGCATAGGATGAGATGGAGTGCGAAGCAGAATGGCTGAAGGGCAAGGAGTGGTCCATGATGGTATTGGTGAGCTGCTGTAGCTTATGCAGGCTGAACGTAGCTGAGTGCTGAGTGTAGTGTCCACCTCCATACTCTCCCTGGCCCATTCGGTCATACAGGCCCAGGTTGCCGGAGGGGTTGTTGGACTCTGGGATGTCGGGCAGCTGCATGGGTGGAGGGAAGCTGGCCGGCATGGAGCAGTGCGACAGAGGCTGCTGGTACTGGTGTTGTGGGTGTTGGTGATGTTGATGGTGCGGATGGTGCTGGTGATGGCTGTGGTGGTGACTGTGGCTATGCCCGTGGCCGTGGCCGTGTCCGTGCGGATGGCTGGGCTGCCTCTCCGGCACACAGCCTTGCGGAGACTTCACACTGCATCCCTGAGGGGAGCTCATGCTGGTTTGCTGGAGCATGCTGCAAGCGCCAGTATTGTTCACCACAGGACCGGCCATCTGCTGGGACACAGCACAGCTGCTCTGACTGTGGCTGCCACCGGAGGAGAGGTTGCCATAGGAACAGCTGCTCTGGGAGGAGGCGCCAGCTCCTGCTCCCGTGCCACAAATGCTGTTACCCAGTGTGGAGTCGTAACTGCTGGGATTCTCGTAATTCTCTGTGGTGCTCTCGATGCTACCTAGGTCACTAAAGCCACTGTCCACCACCTGCTGAGAGTGGTCCGACACCGAGGGCACATCCATTATTGGACTAGTCTCCATGTTGTTATGAAGCGAGTGCACAGAGACGGTGCCCTGATCAGGGCTGATCTGCGTGTAGCCACTTTCTAAAATGGACACCGCTGGACTGTTGACCGATCGTACAGATTGGCTCGGGTGAGAATGGACAGAAGACAGAGGGCTGCTGTGATCGGACTGCTGGCAGTCATCCACGGGAGTCATCTGAGGGCTCTGCTCAACGTGAACATACCGCTGTAGGCTGTGGCAGGCCTCTTGAGTCTCTGCACAATCCTGAAAGTGCCTCTCCTGCTCAGACTCTTGTGTCAGAGACTGCACTGCTTGGGCCGTCTCCATGTCAAGCTCAGGGCAAATGTTATGGTCCTCTTTTATTGCGGGGGTCAATGGGCCCATATGCTTTTCTTCAGGCCTCTGACTGTTATCCTCTTCCTCGGTTTCTGAGTCTGGAGGATGATCCGAATCTACAGTGCCACCCTGTTGGATGCCCAAGCCCACGAGAGTGCTTTCAGACGCAAGCTCCTCAGAGCAATGAGGCGGTGGGTCCACAGGACTCGGCTGCACTTCAGGACTATTATTGTTATTACTAGGAGTTGGAACTGGCTCTGGGTCTTCTGCAAGGTCTCTTTCTGGTAGCGGCACCGGGTCATCTATTCTCTGCTCGTGGCTGTCATCTTCATCATCCGCATCATGATCGTCCACATGAGATGGTTCTTGCTCTTCTTCCTCATCCTCTTCGTCGTCTCGTTCACCTGAGCCCTTACCAACCCTCCCTTCTGCTTCACCCTCTGGCTTCAGGTCTTTGACTTCCTCTGTATTTTGAGTTAACTCTTCAGCATCATCTATTGGACCTGATTTTGTCTCACTGGTCTCATCAACGCAGGGTGAATTTTCCACCGTGTCAGATTTGTCTGTCGGCTCGCTCTCATTTACTTTGTGAGACTCGGGTGGCTCGGGACTGTGGGGCTCTGAATCGCAGGGGTCCAGCTCTGGGTCCTCTGGTCTGGGCTCTCTAATGGACTCACATGGTCCTGAGAAGGAGGCAGGGCTCGCATCCTGCTCCTCTTCTTGCTCCTGCTCCACTGTGACCATTGGCGTCTCAGGGGGTGTGTAGAGGTTGAGCTTAAAGCCCATTTTGCGCTCCTTTAGTCTCCATTTGGGAGGGCCTCGTTTGACGCCTTTGGGCCAGCCTTTCTTCCTTTTTAGAGGTCGAGGATTGTCCTTTTTCACTGCTTCAGAAACACCAAAAAAAAAGACGTTCCATGTTAATTTATCTTTCAAACATGCAACAAAACAGTATGCTGTAAATATTAACATTTATGGCTTTACCTTCCACATTCCCTTCTTCTTTAGATTGATTTGAGTGATTGTCATCTTCATATCTCCTTGGCCTTCCAGGCCGACGCATGGCTAATCTCTGGCTCTTCTCCTCTTCCTCATCCTCGCTGCCACCCCTCCTGCTGGGCTGTGGCAGAGGGCTTTCTACATCGGAGTTTTCGAATGGCTCATCTAGCACCTCTGTTCTCTCCGAGATGGTCTCGGTCGTGACACTGCTGTTGATTCGTGTTCTCCTTCGTCCTCTCTTCCGTCGCAGAGTTGGAGCCCGCTAAGAAAAAAAACAAACACATTTAAGGGGGCAATTCACTTAACAGAGAGGTGCATATTGTATGCTTGAGAACAACTTGTGCTTGAGAATGGAATAAATACAGGGAGATGTCAAAAACTGTTAGACTTAACAACTGTCATAGCAAGAGTTGGCCACTTTTTTGTCAAAGTGTCCCTGGTGCCCTTTAATCCAAAAAGCAGAGGTTTGGAGGAGACAGATACGGTCAAGGGTGATGCTAAACATAGGGAAATGTGGCTGCGTTGTGAATGGGTTGCTTCATGATCTAAATGCAAAAGCCCATCATTTAGACCACAGTGCCTACACCACAGGCCATTCATTTGGAAAGTTTAGCCTGCCCAAAACCCCAAATGAGAGTGTTCAGAATCAAGCTGACCGCAGGTTCCTCACAACATACTCCCCCCCAGGCATTCTGGGATAGCAGTACCCCAATGCAAATAATCTGCAGCATTACTTGGTGATACAGAACCAAGATTTCCCACACAAATCATGAAAGCAGTATTACTTAATTATGGACTTAAGGACCGATGGAAATTTCTGACTAATGGATAGTTTTGGATCTTTTTCCATCCAACTAAATATGCCTCCCAAATGATGAGGGAAATTCAATGTGAACAATGATGATACACAGAGAACTAAAGAAATGCACACTACCACTGATTCTTATGTTTACCTTTCGCTTGAGCCCCTGCCCAGACTGGGATTTGATTGCACTGTCTTCATCATCGTCGTCATCCTCATCCTCATCATCCTCACTGCTGCTTTCTTCGCTCACTTCAAACTCTTTCCCAGCACTGTTGGAAAACAGTGGGTCTGAGTATCTTCTGCTGAAGTTCTTGCACTTGGTTAGTGGAGGTCTTGTGCTAGTGTAGCCCATCCCCGTTGCCAAATTCCTGGTCGACGCACTACAGCCCGCACGACGGCCTCCTGCCTGTTGTGCCACAAAAACACAAACATGAGCTCGTCTGAGCCGCTCTGTACAGGCTGAAGCCAAGCAGACAAATAACATCTCAGTTATCCATTTTGCTTCCGCAGCGCCCCTGCAGTGCAGAGATTGTCTCTTGATTAGCCGTTGATCTCAGCAACATTTATTTTTAAGCGGCTGTGGAAGATTACATTTCATGGGACATTCAGAGGCATTAATAATACAGGGCTTTGATTTAGGTCACTCAGGAAGCTGGGTTACTGTTGAAAGTGCTTTTAGCTATCTCTGTGAACTCACCCTGAACTCCTGAAAGGCAAACGATGGGATAAATTTAGCTCACTTTTCCATGCAAGCATCATCTCGTAGCTAATAATGCAGAGCCAAGGAAGGAATGAGTGACCTGCGCTCATCGTGATCACCATGATCTGCCTATTGAATAGGTTTAAATTAAAAACATAAGCTCTGATTTTAGACTCCAGCCACCAAAACAGCCTTTGATCATCTTACCAATTATGGTCGAGTTCAGCATTATGCAAAAAGAGTCAGGCTGTGTCAGAGGCCAAAAGGAAACAATAACAGGGCATTTTACAAAATCTTCTGTTTCCACTGCAATATCTGTGGCAAAGGTTAACAATGAATACAGAGCATAGTAATTTGATGCGAGACAGATGTAATTATAAACTGGACTTCAAGTCACCCTGTAGAACGTACTGATCAAGCCTCTGTATATGCTAGGAAAACCACCTAGATGTTTCTTGTATATTTATATAAAGGTTGCTGCAGAAGTATTATCAAGGTACCATGCATACTTCTGGGGGCTTTTTTGACATTTGAAACATAAGTATACCTGTGGGTGTCTGTGATTACCACAACAACGTGATCACTGATGAGTACAAAGTCTTACAAGACATGTATTTAAAAAAAAAAATAGGAAATCTGAGCAAGTAGTACATCTGCTGCCATATATCTTTTCTTTGTTTGTGGACATGAAGTTATCCGAGGAAAAAATTACAGAAGCCTGATTTTATGCAAAATCAAACCTGAAAGCTCTGAATATAAATCATTATTAAAAGCTTATCATAGTGGCTGCAGGGTAAAGCAAAAATGTGGCTTTAAAACAGATCTCACTTATGTATTTGCAATGGCTCAATAATTCATTTCTGATGGGAAACTTAACAAGAAATCCTTGATAATTTAGCTTTAAGTATTAGAGCACTCTGTACTTGGACAGACAAACAAATAAAAACTGTGTTCACTAAAATCAGGTGTGTTCAGTCCCTGATCAAATCATGAAAAGACCTTTAAGCCTACCTGTGCTATGGCACTCTTCAGCTCCCCTGGAGGGCTTCTGCAGACTGAAACTGGAGTCCAGCTCAGGCAGTCAGGATCAACCTCACGAAGCCGTGGCTTCATTCTCAGTCTATCCATGTGCTCCTCAATCAGCTGATGCCTTCGAATGATTACAAACCTAGACAAACATGTTAGAAAATTGTAATTTGGTAGTGATGCATATGCTAATATAGCCATAATGTGTCCACCCCTCCCCTGGAATGTAGTAATGTCTTTAGAGATGATGCAGTGTACTGAAAGCATGTGAGTGAATTGTCAGATTGACAGATACCACCACAGTCAAACCCACCTGCCATCCTGGAAATCAATCATGTTGAGCTGCTGAAGTGTGGTAGCGATGTCATGTGGACACATGCCCGTGGCTCGGCTCATTCCCCTGATGCTGACACTCTTATCTGGGTGGTTGTGCAGGTACTCCAGTATGACACTTTTCCAATAAGCCAAGTAGGACAGACGACCCAGATCAGATAGAGGCTTCTCTGGGGAGCCAGCCTGGCCCTCTAGCCTGGAAAGTAAGTAACCTGGAAAGACAGGAAAAGAAAGAAAGAGAGGAGATGAGGAAAGATTGTTTATGAGAAGTGTTGTCAGATCGGGTTTGAGTGTCACTTTGACAAAACATAAAACAACTCAATCACAATTTATGAAGACATGGAGTAGTGCTTATGTGCAGCTTTTTAAGGTATTGGGGCATATTTCACAAGCTTGAACTGAATGATATCTTGCATATATAAAAAAAAGCAAATTTCTCATCAAAGCCAAACATTATATGTAAGGAATTTAATATTTACATTTATTAATTTAGCAGACAGTTTTATCAAAAGCGACTTATAATTGAGAAATACAATAAGCTATTCATTATAAAGATATATCATGATTATGGTTTTGTTTCTAATGGCTAAAAACTCAGTTCTTGTGATGTCAGTGTTACATTAAAAAAAGCAATATGACAGTACAATATTTTAAGACAATTACAAACCAGTCCAGTCTAGATGACCACAGTGACAGATAACCACTAACTATACATGTGCGCGCACACACACGTAATTTCAATTTTAAACCGACTAATAAGAGTTATTAATTTACATACCTAGAAAATATTTTATCTTTTTTTTTTTTATTGGATAAAGTTTGAGCTGATCTTGCGCCAAGCAAAGTCAGATTTAGATCCAAGTATTTTAGTCTTTTGTATTAACACAAAGTATGCAAATGCTCTTCTGATTCTACAGAGAGAGCAAATCAAAACATTCACAAGCAAACAAATTATACCATGCACGACATTCAACTATATATAGGGACATGCAAACCCAGTACTCAGTACAATTAAAAAGGCAGTCTTTCCATCATGACTGTCTAGTCTGAAACAGATCCTCTTTTTGCTTTCATGCAGAGCACAGAAGCATCTGTTCATGATACAAACAATCTTCTGCTCACATCTCATAAGACTTCCAAACCAGTTAATGAATAACTTACTGAAATCAATGAGGAACCTCCCAAATCCTTGCCTTTGGTACTGAGGCATGATCATTATGCAGGAGACATTGTACTTCTGCTGGCAAAGCTTTTCCTGTGGGAGAGAAAGAGAGAAAGATAGAGTGTGTCAGAGCACTGCCAACGCATGCAATTCGCTGCACCTGCCGTTGTCCTGAACTGAACCAAACAACCACACAAAACCCTTTAAACATATTGCAGAAAAGGTTCAGATCCAAAAACGAGCACCGTACAAGAAATGCTATCTTTAGCAATCCACAAGATAACTCGATGTTACTCTTACTCAACTAGATATATTTAAGGGTTGTAATACCTTTGAGAAGTATCCAACAAGATGACAACCTTTCTCATCATTCTGTGTTAGAACGTAGAAGAGAAAAGGCTCCACATCGTAATACAAGGTCTTGTGATCCAGAAAAAGTTTTGCAAGCAAACAAAGGTTTTGGCAGAAAATTTTGCTGATATTTCCATCAACCTGAGCAAAGAAGACAAAATGGGAAACAATTAGAGTCAGGTATGCCATAAAAGGGCAGCTCCTGCTAGTGGAGCACCTGTAAAGATCAGAACTCATAAACAGAGTGCAATGAAGGGTCTTTAACACTTTTGGTGGCCTGCTAAAATTGATGCGTTTCCTGTTCACTTGACAAACAAGATCCTTGAAGAACTGGCTTAATCTGACATGATTAATCCATGCAAGTCCAGTTCTCATCCATGATGCAGAGATGTGTCTCTTTTGACAAGCTTGGTACTTCATAGCCTTTAATCTCTGGACATAACCCCCTCTTGTTTTAATTGCAAATGCAGATGATAAATTAGGATGCGGATGAAGTTATGCATGTGCCCCTTGTGCAAGATTTAAGAGCAAGCACTGACCTCAAACACAGAGAGGTTATCCTTCCTGTAGATCTCATTAGCTGGCGGGTGAAACCACCCACATTTCTTTGAATGCCTCTGCAGAATGTCTTGGCTTTTCATGTACTTTAAGCAGAACTCGCAGAGATAAAGCTTCGGTAATCTGAGGAGGTGAGCAGCAATTAATTATAACGAAGAATGTGGCATGAGTAACAAGAGCAGGGAGAAACTCTAAAATCACATACAAGTTTACATTTGCTTAAGGCTGTATCTGGCAAACATTTTTACTGCTGTAAAAAAATGTTTCTGAATTAATTTCAGACTTACCTTGAGTATTCTGGAGGGTATGGTGAGGAATACCAAGTTTGTATTTCATATTTCCCAAACTCAATCAAAGGAGGGGATTGTCCTTGATCGCCACCAGCTTTCTGTTTTTGAAATGAATCACAAGTTAGAAACAATTAAAACACTTCAAAGAATTTGATATTTATTAAAGCCACAATGCTAAGGTGTTTGCCAAGGGTTGTGTCCAGATGCTCTAATAAAGCGCACTTAAAACCAGGCTAAGCTGGTTTGCTAGTCTAAGGTGACTTATGCTGGTCTCTCAGTAAGAGAAATGCCCAAAACCAGTCAACTAATAATTAATAAATTAATAAAAATAATAAAATAGTAAACAAAATGATAACACTGTTAATATGATTTTTACAGTACAAATGTAAAATTACAGTAGCAATATTTAGGTCTTAATTTCTTTAACTTAAGCTTTTTATTTAGCTCCTAAACGTTCTCTTCTGTTGACAACGGGTGGTTTACTCTCCACACCTTTGCTGTGATCTCCTTGATGCGTCTAAACAATTTCAGATCCTCTTCAGCCACGTGGTCATTGAGTAAAATCATCCTTCCTTCCTGTGGTTCTCTTCTTGAGCATCTCTCGGCATTAAAGGCTGTGAGGGGTCAGAAAAAAGGACCTTTAAAAGTCGATATTTGCAGAACATAGCACAAAAGAACTGAAAAGATGCCAACGCAACAAAACCCAAAGCTAATATAAACAAGCACTAACTAACTTAGACTCGATAACACGGCATTCAAAATCACAACTGCTAGCATGCAAATCACTACAGTCATGGAAAGGAAGGCTGATAGGAAAGGCTCATATCAACATTGCTGGCCAACACACTAACCTCAAACCTCTAACCACACATCACAGTTTGTTTCTAGGCAACAGTGACCTCTAAACAAATACTCCATTTGTGCAGAGGTTGAGAGGGAACCAAACCAGGAGCAAGGGTCATTTGAAATGCAAACACTTTACATTAAAGTGCTTGTTACTAAAGGGAAAAAGCATTAATAACTTGGGTTTGAGAGGCAGGTGTGAGCAGCATGAGGACGTGAGCAGAGAGCAGAAATCTAAGGCTTTAGTGGCTTCAGAATTAATACAATAAAAAAAGATTGAAGAGTTAAAAAGGTTAAAAACAAAAATGCAGAGATGCAGTATTAGTTGAAAAACAAAAATCCATGTTATTTTGCTTCTAAAAATGAGGAAGATGAGTAAAACGGTTGAAGATGAAAAAGCCAGTCGGCCGTTTGGAGGTTCAGGCCCCTGTGCTTACCATGGTTTGGGTCTGGTTTTACTCTTCCGTCTGCCAATCTGCCCTTCCCTGGTGTGGTGTTCTCCCTCTGCGGGGAGGCCTTAAACCTAAACCTGCCTAGCAGCTTGTGCTTTCTCAAGAAGGGTGTTCGTTTGAAATGGAGCGCCGACTTAAACGGCCGGCCGCGCTTGGGCGCCCATCCTGAGGCTGAACCGGAAAGGGATGCTAATTTACTACCGAAACCCTTGACAGACTTCTTTCCTTGAAGCTGCAGGGACGTTTTGGGTGAGGTGGAAACATCCTGGCTGCGGCGCGCTCGCTTGGGCGGTGCGTAGCTGGGGAGTCCCTTTTGCCGGGACTCTCCCTGAGTGGTAAAGATGTGAGACAGTCCATCAAAGAGTCCCTTCAGCTGGTTGTTGCCTGGAAGGCTACTGAGGGACGGGCCGCTAGACTGGGAGGAGGAGCTGTGGGGGGAGTGGGCGGAGGAGGGCGAGGACGACTGGGCGGGGTTCAGCGAGATGGGGCTGTGTCCTTGTGAAGGGGACGGGGTAAGGAGAACGCTAGACGGGGCGTTTAACCTCACACCTGGCGTCGTCACGCTGCCATGGCATTTCCGATAGCCCCGTTTCCTCGGCCTGTGCTGTTTCGAGGAGCCCGACGCCTCACTGCGCAACCGGCGGCCCAGGGGCGATGGCGTGAAAAATTTGGAAAGCCCGTCAATGAGACCTTTGGTTTTCTTGTTGATTGGGGGCAACGTAGTGAGGGTGGGTGTGGATGTGAGGGGGTCAGTGAGACTCCTGCCGTCTGTGGTGGGTATAAAGGTGCTTGATGAGGGTGGGGTACAGAAAGTGCTTATGGAACCCCTACCATGCCGTGCTTTTTCAGACAGCTCAACGGATCCCGGACCACCACTGTCAGACCTGTGAAAGCAGACGATGGTTACATTTAGAACACGAGCCACAAATGAGCGAAAATCAGCGTGCACATCTCGACTGTGACTAAGCCTGAGCCCTGATTTCACAGTTTCGACAACACGTTCCACCGTGTCTATCAGTGCTCATCAAGCCTTTAGGAAAGATGTAATCCCTCAGGTCTTGCACATTTAAAAGCTTGCTGACCCAGACTCACCCAGTCTGACTGACAGCGTTTCGACTGAGCTTTACTACACAGCCATATGTTAAAAATAGACTACTTGCAAAGAATGCCCCAGGCTAAAAGTACATTGTAGCAGCCGTGCTAATTTTAAACCTTTTGGATGAGAGGGTATGAAACCTACATATACTCTCAAGGCAAGGTTGTGAAGGACAAAAATCAGAGTAGGCCATCAAAAAAGAGCATTTACAGTTTAGGCAACATACTGATTGTGAGACCTGTAACCTTAAGCCTGAAGCATAACGAACAAGATAGATGAAATGAGTTTGCGTACACTGTTGGATGTGCTAGATTTTTTCTTGGCCTTCCTGGCTTTGCATATCGCCTTTTGATCTGGGCCGCTGTCTTGTGTAGCAACCGTTTTCCCTCCTGCTCCTTTGGCCTGCATACTTGGCAGATCCACATTCCTGGGGGAGGTCCAGGGAAAAAGAGAGAGAGAGAGAGAAAGAGTGGGAGAGACAAAAAGAAAAGCATATCAAGGATGGTTCATCATGTCTGCAGCCGTGACACTTTTCAGATGTGTCTTTGTAGTGCTGAGCAGAGATGACCCGCTGTGCCTTTCCCTTCATTTCCACTGTCTTTAGAAGAAAAGAAACAGAGCAGAGAAAAACAAGCTTTCTACAGGTAACATACCAACAAGGAAGCACTGAAAAAATGGCTTTGAAGTTGTGTGGGGTGCTCTTTTCCTGACATGGCTTCAGCCTTCTCATCCTCTTTAGAGAGGAAAATAACAGACAATAAAAAATTGAATGATTAGACCTTTAGTTTATCAGATTTTGTGCAACTAATTAAAGCTAAATTCACACTGATGTTCTCAGACACCTTGTGCAGAAAGACGTGGCACTGATTCACAAGATAAGCATCACATCCTTCGTAGTGGCGACCAAATGGAATTGCAAAAATGAATAAAGATACAGAAGCTGACAGAGGCTAAGCATTATAAGGTTTCTGTATTCTTGTGATCTTGACATAAAGAGAGCAAATTAAACTCTTGACAAATGTTATATTGGGAAAACAAAACAAAGCCTCAATTTTCAGACAGGTAGACTAATTAAGACAATAAAATCAGTAAAAACATCTACTGCTGAACTACAATCCACATGAATATACTTTGCAGTCACTTGAATACAAGTTTGTCATTTTGTCTGCAGTAGACCGTCACAAAGTCCCACAGGGCCATTCACACAGGAAGCTTTCTTATAGCAGAAATGCAGACTGACGTCTTTGGTCTCGCTTTTCTGTTAGCGTCTCTTGCTATGATTAACAGTGTTATTTTTGCTATAATTAATCACACTAATTTAATGTGTTAAATTGACATCCTTAACACAGAAGTTTTAGTTAAAGCATTTGCATTTCACCCATAACAAAACCCAAATGAAATTTGATGGGATTTCTCATGGCAGAATGTCACCTCCCTCCAGCAGTTTCAGACATTCAGCACTGAAGGCTCTTGTAAAATTAAGTGAAATGAACCTGTTCTGCTCTATTGAAACACTTTATGATGCTGCTCCCTTTTTATCTTGGCACTTACATGCCCATTTCAGACAAACTGCCATTAACTGAAAAGGACAAGCACAGTCATTTGCAAGCCAGAGGCGAAATCATTAACAACGAGAAAGAGACTGGAAAGAGAGGGAGAGAGGGCGAGAGAGAGAGAGACAGCCACTAAATAGTTCAGGACGCAAGGTACATATCATCTTACTATTATGTAACCAGAAGCTTTTGTGTAATGGCACATTTAACAGCTTCACCTTGAGAATGGAAAAATCCACAGAGGCAAACAAAAGCCTAATGTACCTTTTGGCATTCTGGAGAGCGGTGGGTCACAACACTCCATATGGAAACCCCTGTCACAGGAGTCGCAGAAGAGCATCTCGTCCTGGATCCACACACACACACAGAGAAATGTGTCAGACACACAAAAAAAATAAGATGCAATCTACACAACACAAGTAAACAACATCCTGCAGTAAAAATGTCAGAACACAAGCAGCGCTCTGACACTATAAAAGATGTCAGCAGGAACTGGGCCAAGGCCATCAGTGCATTTGAAAAGAACTTACAGCATTCTTCCCCTGAATCTGACAGGAACTGCATGTTTTGCATTCGATGCATTGCCATCGCAGGGCCTTGACATTTGCAGTCAAATCAGCGGAGAACTTCAGGCATGATGGATGGCCTTTGAGGAGAAATGTGGAATAAAACAAACAGGCTTTAGAGAGAGAGTCTCCAAACATGCTCAATTAAAAGAGCGACATTACCTAATCCTTTAACTTTGGCAGGAAACACAAAAGCCCTTGCTGAAACATTACAGGATAAATGTTAACAGAGACTTAATCAAGCGGAGAGAGAACATCAAAACGAAACAAATGAAAGATTCCCCCGACCGTGGATCAGTTAAATATTTACACGTGGCATCAACAATGCGAAAAACCATGCGTGAAGACTTTCCAAAATCAGTGTCTAAAACCACTGTATTATCAAACACTTCTGAGTGGCTAATTAAGGATAATTTGATCTTAACGAGGCAGAAATGGTACGCGCGTTCACCGTAATGGCAGTCGATCCGTTATAGTCATGTAAAAGCATGCACTCCTGTCCCTGAGGGCTGCGAACCAGCTGCGGTTTACAGTGGGAGCACATTTTCTATACTTTCATGAACACTTAATGAAAACCACCTCTGCGTTGTTAAGTCAAACTCAGCCATAAAAATGTCACCGGGAGAACAATTCCTTGTGGCATTTCAAAATCACTGTTCAAAACAAATTACGACATAAGAGCAGGTAATTTAACAGGAACATGGCAATTCTGTCTGGAGGAGGGAAAAAATAAATAAATTAGAGTAAAAGAAACAAGCAAGCGAACTTGAAGCGGGGGAAAAAAAACATCTTATAAACTGCACACCTTTCAGCCTGAATCCATCTGTGATTGTGTAAAACCCTTCTGCCAATACTTCTACCGAACAGACAATTTTTATAGTTAAAAAAAATATATATAAATCTGCCTTCGCAAGCCTTTAAGCATCTTTCTTGAAGATCTTTTACCATATTTCTCAAACATATAGCCCTACACAAATTATCCCAAACAAGAAAAGACTTATATATATAAGCTACCACCCCCCACTCCCCAAAAAACCCCAACTGAAACTGAGATGAAAATATGAGCTGCAAATTAAGCAGATTGAACAACAAAAATTTAAACACATTTAATGCAAATAGAGTGTTTATAGTTGATGAGGCCCACACACACACACACACACACACACACACAACCACTCTGATGCGAGATTAGAAGAGTGTAGAGAAATGCAGATGGACAGAAAACACTGCTGCGCATCAATCTTGCACAAGACAGTGAAATCATATTGCGGTCAAAATTCAAACTCCATTGCAAATTGACTTCAGATTTGTTTTTCCTAATTGTGCATGCAAAATGTGTGGCAATTCAAATACTTAAAAATAGAATGCATGTTTTAAGTTTGCATTTTCCTTTTGGATCCTGGCTGATAAAAAAAAAAAAATTTCCTGCTCTTAAAAAAGACTGCACACATGCACTTACTTGCCTCATGCACTCATACGAACTAAACAACAGCTAATGTAATATACTCTAGGGTACAGATGTACTTTCAAAAATTAATGAATTAAATTCAATTAAAAAATAATAAAAAAAGGGAATTGTTTTGAGGGAATTGTGATCCTTTTTACATACAGAAAAGAGTCTAAAAAAGTAGAAGCTCTCTTTTGAACAGTTATTTAAACAACATTTTAAAAAGTAGCCTGTGTGTTATTGAAAGACACCAATTAAGTGCCCATGATATAGAATTGACAGTTGTTGCAAACAAGTTACAAGAGTTTTGGTTTTCATTCGAATTGTCCAGAATCTACAGATTCTCTTTTGGCCAACAATTTTCATTTAGGTGCATCACTGTCTCTGAAACTTTCTTCTGGATTTGACTCAATCACATGGTCATGCTATATCAATTTACACTGCTGATGATTGATATACCGTAGCTGTACTACTGAAAAATCATTATACTAAAAAAGAATTCCTAAAATATCAACCCAACTGATATTTATGAGCAGCTATCCAAACAAAAATTGATGGTTTGGTTACATCTAAATGGTTAGTTACAAAGTTTGATTCACACTTCAACCAATAACATTCCTAGTAATGTGATAACTTGCTTTTGGCCACTTGGCACAGACGTTCAGATGATGCACTGTCCATATATAGGCACCACTCAGACTGAGAGTTCAAACATGGGTCTTACCGCTGCTCCCACAGTCAGCACAGGACAGCAGCTCCTCTGGCCTCTTGTCTCGATTGGACTCCTTTGTGCCCAAACAGAAGCTGCATATGGGTATGGGATCAGCACGTGGCTAGAGAGAGAAAAAGAAAAAAACAAAAAAAAAAAGCATGCTTTTAATTGACGTAAACTTTCATTTGAATAAAATTGGCAACAAATTGCCAACATTTCTTTAAATTCCTCTTAGATAAAAAAAAAAAGTCTAAACACTAAAGATGTACTCCTACTAAACCCCCAACAGCTGAATGAGTGCAGTGTCTTAAATCATATTATGTACACAAACACCAAGATTTGAAACACAGTACGACTATTATTAAACACAAGGCACATGAGTGGCATAGACAATGAGTACAGATTGGGAGATAAAAGATTTGGCATGTGTTTTGATTAGCTTTGTTTGAATATCGGGTGTCAAACTAGACAGGTGGTTACAAACCCAGGGAGCCGGCTAGTTATTAAGCATGTGATTACAGAGGACAGATATGCGGTGCCAGATATAAAGCAGTTCCTGGCAGAGGAAGGGTACCATCACGAGTCAAATCAATCACAAATCGCTCCATTAAACGAAAATGCGCATCATAGGGATGTTAGACGTACCGATACTTTAGTACCAAGTCACAATATGAAAAAGATACTAGTAAGAACGATACTAGCCTTTCTGCAGACTCAAATGGAATTGAGTGCTGTCTGACTGACGATGGCTGCTGATTCAAATGATCAGCTCTGTGAATTTGGCATTGCAATGTAAGTGCAACTTATTAGTGGTTATATATAAAAGAATTATATTAAAATTAAAACCAATCAATCCATCCATCCAGCCTAAAAAAACATATAGGTCTTCACTTAGAAACACTACTTAACTTAGACTATTCAAAAGTGTAAAGTCAGTAGGATTTTTTTTATTTATTTTTTTTTAAAGTGCCCCATTACGGATTTTTGAAAATTACCTTTCA
>SCHK01344997.1:0-12415 GCA_004124795.1 Poropuntius huangchuchieni
GTGTAGACAACTAGCTGTCATATTTTGCTTGAAAACCTAATGAAACCAAGCAAAAATGTTAGTATAAACGGACTTGTCTTGCATCAGGATGCTTTGCATTTGGTTGCTATCTTTGACCTTGGAAGTTGTATACGTTAATNTAAACCAAGCAAAAATTTTAGTATAAACAGACTTGTCTTGCATCAGGATGCTTTGCGTTTGGTTGCTATCTTTGACCTTGGAAGTTGTATACGTTAATACATTTTAATGATACATGCATTTAATGAGAGTAACCCGTAAAGTTAACAAAGACGTTTGAAGTAGCTTCTAAAAGTTCTCAAAGTTCTCTGAAGTTCTTCTCAATCATCTCTAGATGACTTGGGACGTATGCGCTCAGAGATTAGCGCTGTCACCTGCTAAGAGCTCTTCTCCCGGTGTGTCCAATGGCACAGGTTTCTACGAAGGAACGTACGAGCTGGCACCTTACAGCCTTGGCAACAGATGGAGTGTGAAGGTCATGTGCAAATAGAGAGGGGATGTTTGCAAAGACACATATGTGCATGCATCATGCTGCCATTACATTATAACGGCTTTACCAATAGTATCATAGAAGATTAGGCTCATAGCAAATGATACCGCTAGTGCGTGTTTGTAAGTGTATACCTCAATTTTACCCACCAGTCGGATACAAGATTACTTTAGCTGCATGTGGTAGGACAGGATAACAGGAACGGAAGAAAGGGGGAAAAACATCTAATGAAAGAATATGATACTTTAAGTCAATAAAATCAATTTGATGTCAACGTAAAAACCTATTTTACTTACGTAATCTGTATTTGCATGTAAAACAGAATATTCAGTTAGAAAAAAGTGGGACTTTGGTTATTTAGAAACTGATTGGATTGTAAAAAGTGAGCAAGTCAAATGGCTGGAGGGGAAGAGTTGAACAAATTAGGGATGCGTGAAAGGAAAGTTGTTTCAGAGGCAGAGCAAGTTTTTATATTTTGATGAAAGATTACAATTGCTGCATCCAAATTTGCCCTATATATCCTATGGCCTAAAAGTATGTTTTCTCACTTTATGAAAGAAAAGTATACACTGTAGCAGAAGAGAGGCAAGTTTTTTTCCCATATTTATTATCTACATTTTCTTTTATTTCAGCTACATTTATTATTTTAATAGTTTTAGTTAACAATAATGTATCACTACTGGAGGGAAAAGCGTCGGAGAGAAAAGAAGTGGCACATTGATCTGCCAGTTGTGGATATTTTTGCATAAAGATTAATTTATAAATTAATGGCCAAACATCTTTATGAAAGTTCACAATGCAGTTGCTGATGGCATAATTATTTTTCATCAGATTAGATGCTGTTTATTTTTAATCACTCAAACTCCTTTATTTAAAGCTGTCTCCTGTATGTCTCAGACATCCACCATGTTTGTAGTTTTTCATTACTTTTTATTTGTGTTTGTAGTTCTGAACCGCATCCTTCTCCAATGCGCAATGGGTTGTGGGCAATATTAGCCATAAGAATGTGGATAGATCTGCACTTCAAATTTTCAACGGAAATTGTAAAATATGCAATAATTTTGGGATGCTCATTTCAATATACTACAATTTGGGGTAAACTTGAGTAGTATTTTGGATAGTATGCAAACTGGGACACAGCAAAATCTTTCTTTCTTTTTTTAGTTTGGATTTCAGTATTTCTTTTTTTTATTATTTATTTCTTTTTAGAATTTTTTTGTCTTTATTTTGATAGGACAGTTAGTTGACAGGAAGTGAAGTGAGAGAGAGAAGGGATGGGATCAAGAAAAGTCCACAAGCCAGGATTCGAACTCGGGACACCCAAAGCGCAATAGCATTACATGTCGGCATGCTGCCCACGAGGCTGTTGTCGCTGAAGGTTTTGATTTCATGTTGATTTAAAGGTCATATGCTAAAGTTCACCGAAAAAATTCAAAAAAAATTTCAATTTTGACTCAGAAAATGCTAGTAAATTTCACTAATATTTAGAAAGTATGGCAAGTAACATCGAATTAAGCTTTAAAGTAGAAAGAGTGAAATAGTGTTTTATTGTACAACATACTCCAATAATCTTCTAATAATCATTTACAGTGTACTATCTAACTGGAATAGGCTTCCTAAATAATTAAAATAATATGAGTAACAATTTATAATTATAAATGGAAATGTTTATGGTTTAAGAACATTTCAGAAGCTGCTTCTCGATAAGCTATCTGTTTAGTTGACGTCAGTCTTCACTTTAATTAACCCATGGGTTTGTGTTTAATTGGAGAGATGCTCTTTATGTGTTTGTGAGTTATATTCTGCATGCTCTTCACCTTCTCTGCCTGTCTGCTAATTGGTCATTATAATGTGCTGGCTGAGTGGTTTCATTCTTATCCTGATTAGCCCTCTGCTAAACATGAGTAGTTATACATTCTCAAAACATACTAGCCTTTTAGGTTATTTGAGGATCTACTCTCATATAATGACATTGGTTAACCCACATCTTCACCCTTCGATGATCAGAATGCCAAAGATAGTGAGTTTCATTTGTTAGAACAAGCCGAGAACCACTTGGATTTGCTTTTTAAACCGTGTTAAGCGCAGCGTGATCATTTGTTTTTATGGCAGCAGTCAAATGGCATAATATTGCGGTAGTGCGCCACGAGTATGAAAGTGGATGAATTATTCAGTTTGAATGATATCTGATCTTAAAGGTTCTGTCAGTTGCTGAGAGGGAAGAGAGAATAGAGGGCAAAGTATGGCTCGATGTGATTTACCCAAGTAGGACATGTTCCTGGCTCCACAGCCCTTGATGGACTTGGAACAATGTTCCTGTCAAACAACCATCGCCCTAATGGTACGTTTCATACAAACTCGGATGTGGGATATTGTGACCAGATATCTCTGGCTTCCGAATATATGGCATACAGTTGTCTGATGCTTGCAATTAGAACCAGAAAAATTTATTTACTTAAAATTTTACACACTTTAAGTTAGGATCTTTGATTTATTGATGCATTTTAATTGTTTAAAAGTAAAAGTTGATTAGTAACTCTTTGGGTGCCACTATGTTCACGTCATACAATCTTAAAAAACGTAAACATAAACGTAATTTAGTTTTTTTTACACATTTTGTGCACTAGAGATGAAATATAGCGATAAAGCTTTTCAGAAAATACTAATTTAACAACAGCCTTCTGCGACCAAACTACATTTCCCATCATCCACCTTGGCAGCACAAGAACGCTAATGGTGTATTTAGGAGTTAGGAAGTCATAATTATGCCATCAGATGGGTTTAAATCACTTTGGGTGGAGCAAGATGATTGTCACATTTTCTAGAAAAAATACAACAAACTCTACTTCTACTAAATGATGAGTAGATGATTTGCTTTTGGTTTGTTTTCGCTTTTTTTCCATTCATAAAGGTACTGTGAATTGAATCATTACTTATTCTTAATCATAATTGTACAGTACTATTGTATTTTGTACATGCAACTTAGCTAGTCTTATTGTAAATAAAAAAACAATAATTCCATTCATTTAAACAAATTCACCATTTATTGCATCCATTATATTTTCACACTGACACACCACCAATTTGAAAACTCAGGGCTTATAGAAAGTAAAGTTTCTGTAATTATGACTTTGTGGTGGTGTTAATGTGCATTGAACTCATAAAAATGATCTATTCCAACATGATTTGAACGTACCATTAAAAAACATCAAACACTGATTACACACCTACTGCGCTTCCTCGTTCTCCTTTATGTTGCTAAATAAACCTTCCTGTGTTAATCAGGAAGTGCAAAGGAGAGAGAGTGAAACATGAAATTGTCAAGAGAATCAATTTTATTCCAACTGTAATCACTCGTAAACAGGACCTTCCCAGGAGGACCTCAACGGAAGAATGCTGATCCAGAAACATTTTGTACTCGGGTAAATTACATTAAGCCCAAAGTCTGAAGGCAGAGCTCAGCTTTGTTTTCTCACTGTCTGATGTAGAAGCACGTAACAGAAAGAACCAATCGATTGACCTGACGGCTGACTGAATCGACTGACTGACCCGTCCATCCAGTGTGTCCGGCAGACGTCCGTGTAGTTTCTAATTGTGTCTTTACCCCACGTTCCCTCTTCACGTACTTGTTTGGGACTGCTGGAACATGACGGCCGCGTTCAGGACCGGAAGCGCAGCTACAAAGCAGTGCAGACATGTGATGAAGGGGTGACATCTGGAGAGGCCCTCGCGGCCTTGGCTCAGAACTCAACATACATGCACAATGTGCTCGGGCCTGCCTGCATCTTCCTCCGCAAGGGCTTCGCTGAGAGCCGGCAGGCTGTACGTAAGTCTGGACATGCACATCTACACACACACGTGCTAATTCAAAAACAAGCTCTCACTTATTTAGTAAGTGGAAATTTTGCAGTATCTGACTGGCAGACTTTTCAAACAAAATACACAGACATTTTATTATTGATTCAAATTGAAATACAGAAAATTGGTTTCTATATGTAGTCTATAAAAAAATATTAGAGTATTTGACATTGCTTTTCTTGTGGTGTGAGTTTCTTTGCTATATATTTTAAACAGTATTTTTTTTTGCAGTTCTTGCATAATTCTTTATGCAAACAGCTTTTATGAGCTCACTGAGAGATTACACATACTTAAATTGTAGATATTTGTCACTCCACAGGAAAGTTTAAAATGGACTAATAAAGGAAAAGGTGTTTAAAATTATGACAAATAGAACTTAATTAATCTTGCACTGCATTTTTACCAGCAGCGTTTACCTGCTGTTGAATCTTCTGTGGCTCAGCAAAAGAAATCATTTTTTACCTGAGCTGTGAATGTGATGCAATATCACATAGTCTGTACTGAATGTGATGAATATGTACTTACAGATAATGGCAAGAAATCTCTCTCTATTGATTTGTCTTAACGGGATGCATGCCTATAAAAATATACAAGACCTACAACTTGACCATTGTAGTACGATTCATAAATGAATGAAACAAATGGCTCTTTTTAGTGAATCAAAAAAATGTAGTCTGATTCAAAAACCAGTGACTCTTTTGAGCCAGTACTTTTTAAAGAATCAAAAACATATAGCATGACTAATGTAGTCTGATTCCTGAATAAGTGACTCGTATGACCTGGTTCTTTTTAATGAATCAAAATCATTTAGCACAGCCAATGTCGTCTGATTCCTGAACAAGTGACTCTTATTAGCTGGTTCTTTTTAATAAATCAGAAATATACATTGTAGTCTGGTTCACAAACAAATGACTGTTATGAGCTGGTTCTTTTCACAAATCAAACATATTATTTAGTGCAGCCAATGTGGTCAATGTAGTCTTATTCCTGAACAAGTGACTCTTATTAGCCGGTTCTTTTTAATGAATTAAAAACATAGGACACAACCAATGTAGTCTGATTCACAAGCAAGCAACTGTTATGAGCTGGTTCTTTTTAGTCAATTAAAAACATATAGTGCAACCAATGTTGTCTGGTTCTTGAGTGAGTGACTCTTATGAGACGGTTCTTTTTAGTGAAAGAGCCGTCACTAAACACTTCACTAAAAAGTTAGTGAAGTGTTTCACTAAAAGAACCGTCTCATAAGAGTCACTCGTTCAAGAATCATAAAACATTGGTTGCGCTATATGTTTTTGATTGACTAAATCAAAAACATATAACGCAACAAATGTTGTCTGATTCTCGAACGAGTGACTCTTATGAGACGGTTCTTTTTAGTGAATCAAAAATATACAGTGTGACCACTGTTTTCATTGAAACACATATATAGCACGACCAGTGTATTATATAAACTGAAGCACTGATACACTTTCAGGGCTGTTCTTCTCAAATGCAGACATTTTGCAGAGGGTCATAAAGAAGCAGTGCTACGTGCTTGGGTTTATATACGAACTGCAGGGATCTGCCTTTATTAGCCTCTGCAGGGGTCTTGGGTCAGGCTCACGTGATTGAGTTCTTCTGCAGGAGCTCAGAGAGTGTTTGGAGGTGAGCCCTGCATGCGCTCGTGTTCGAGGAGATGTGTGAGCAGGGAATGCTGGGATCAAAGAAACTAGCGGCTTGAGCTGATTATGAGAGATCAATCCTGAGTTTATACGTGCTGTTCCAAATGACTTAATCCAAATGGGAAGATCGAATTTAAAAACCAGACATTAATTCCTTTAGAGGCAGGGGGAAAAAAACCCTGAAAAGGTTGGGTGTATTAGTTTACACGTGCCATTGTGATCCTAATGCTGTAATGAGTTTCTCTCTAGCAGGAAATAGTGCTTAGAAGTAAATGACTGTGTTCTTCTTCTTCAGAGGAGGAGAATGCCAGCTGACTTGTGTCATTAATGCACAAATTAGCATGGATTGTTGGTGATTACTTTGTTTATTTTGTTGCAGAACAGAGAGCTGAGACCAGAGGAAATGGATGGTAAGTTCTACAACATTGACAGTCATAAGAAATGTTTATTAACAGCAAATCAGCATATTTGAATGATTTCTGAAGGATCATGTGGCACTGTCTTATAAACAGAAGCCATACAGTAAACATGCAGTGCTTCTGATATTAAACTCAATGCTTAAGTGTTTTGATCACATGTGATTTCTGACATTTCGAAGAGTGCAAATTCTCACTATGAAGTGAGTGTCCCAGCACACTCCAATATAATGTGTCAATTGCTCCATTTTAATTTGAAGGGCTGTTGTTTCATTGTGAATAGAAAAGGTTTGCGATGAAGTATTCAGTTACAAGTGTTTTGGTCATTCAGAGACGCATTGTTGTGCTTTGTAAGTGCTTTGTAATTGTCTTCAAAATTGTTTTGAAAGCATAGTGCATGAGGGAGACATAATTGTACTATAAAATATTCTCTTTTCATTATCTCTAACTCGCTCTGTCCTCTTTTTTTTCCTGACCTGCTTTCTATCTTCACAGAGCTACGAGAAGCCTTCAAAGAGTTTGATAAAGACAAAGACGGCTTCATTGGCTGCAAAGACCTGGGGAACTGCATGAGAACCATGGGATACATGCCCACTGAGATGGAGCTCATCGAACTGAGTCAGCAGATCAACATGAACTGTACGCAACAACATACCAACATGTTTTGTTCAACGTTTATTTAGAAATGTAGGTTATATGTGGCTCTGTTTAGTGCCGCCTAAAAATAAGTGATGCCATAGAAGAACATAGAAGAAAATTTTAATCATCTAGAACCTTTTGTGCAATGGAATGGTTCCATGGATGTTGAAGGAAGATGCCAATCTTTGTGGAAGTTCACTAAGAGCTTGTGTCTTCTGTCTTATAGTGGGAGGACATGTGGACTTTGAGGACTTTGTGGAGTTGATGGGCCCCAAACTTCTGGCTGAGACGGCAGATATGATTGGAGTAAAGGAATTGAGAGACGCTTTCAAAGAGGTGAGGTATGCCTGCACAATTTGTGGAAAAAAGCAAATTGTGGTTTTTCTGATATATTTTTCTTGCAATTTAAAATGCAGTTTTAAAAAATTTAATTGCAATTTAAAAAATAAATGATAAAAATAGTAATAGTTATTATTATAATAAAATGACAAAAAACAAAAGAAAAATATTACAATTGCACTATTTTACTGTAAAGTAAAATGTTGAGAATTTAAGAAAAATAGTATCAACATCATTGTTAACATCAACTGTAAAATTACAATACTAATAAAACCCACAGCACATATTTTTATTTAATATAATCACAACCTTTGCGATTTGGTAACTGCACTATACCATATTGCCATTTTGATTTTATTACAATAGCGGTGCTTTTAATTTTTCTGATAAAAAAAATTGACTTTAAATGTGATTTAAAAAAATTGATTTAAAAGTATAATAATAATAATGTTATTATTTTAGTACTATTACTATGTAAAATATAAAAATAGTAAAAAACAAAACAAGAAATATTCCTACTGAAATATTTCACTTTAAAATTAATAATAGTAAAATTACAATACTGATCAAACAAGACGTGCATATATTTATGTATATATTTATTTATTTAACACACAACCTATGGGATTTGATAGGCCTAATTGTACTACGAAATCTAAGCCATATCACATATCAGCCCTAGATTGAGAACGAAAACAACACACAAATGAAACGGCAAAAAATAAGCTGTAAATATGAAGAAATAGCATTTGACACAGAACAGTTGCTCTCAGCTTGAATGCACATTTCACTTTACTTCACGCGTTCCTTTAAAACAGTAAAATTGCCCAAAATTGTCATGGAGAGCAGGAAAGTATGCTTGAATACATTTAAACCTCTTTTGTTCCCTTTCTCTCAGTTCGACACCAACGGAGACGGTCAGATCAGTACAGCAGAACTCAGAGAGGCCATGAAGAAACTGCTGGGCCAGCAGGTGCTGTTATTTACTTTGCTGAAAAGCTTTTATAGCTCTCATCCAATTCTCCTTTCATCCTTTTATTGATTCTTATTCCCTCAGGTGGGTCACAGAGATCTGGAGGACATTCTGCGGGACATCGATTTAAACGGAGATGGGCACGTGGACTTTGAGGGTGAGCCACCTTGTGTTTGGTATGCTAATTAGTAATGCTAATTTCAATGCTAATTTCACTGCCGCAGTGTCTTTATTGCTGTGCTAGGTGTAGAAAATCGGTTTATGCGGCATGGGAGAAAATGATCGTAGTGATCTGTCTACAATAATCCAAAAAATATTACATTCACGTTCCCTTCAGTGTCTCTTGTCCATATTTTGGAATGTGCAGTAAAATTTAATTATGGAAAGCAATAATTCCAAGGTTTAATCCCAAATTTAATTAGTTTTTTGTTCTCATTTTGATCTCAAAGTTATTAAAGTAGCAATCAACCTTTTGAAAAGTACATTTCTTGAGGGAAAACGGATTTTCCTTGCTCTTTTGGAGGGAAAAATACATAGACGTACTCTAGTGTTCACAGCGCAAGCTCTTCAGTCTAACCAAAACATTTATTGAAACCAATGGTTATGTCGGAAAAAGTGGGAAATTACTTTTTATGGAAGAAACCTTGACTAAAATAAGTGGACTTAAGAGAAAAACTACAGAATATGAAAAAAAAGGACTGAGACAAATGATCTCTATTTTTGGATCCATTATTATTTATTTTGCTCCCTCTTGCTGTGAGCCGCTGTGTCACACAGTTTAGCTGCTATTGAATCTCATCCTCGTGAAGGCGGTAAAGTGACAGTAGTAGAGCTGTCAACCAGATTATCTCTTAACCACGGGATTATTTCACCTCTCAGATTAACCACGCTCAAAAAGAGCATGAAAAAAGCAAGGACAAAAATAGCCAGCACTGTTATTCTTGCTGATGACTGGAGGTGTGACAGTTGAACGTCCTCTTGTTGTATTTGGAGCTCAGGCTAACTTTAACTCATCCGAGGTCAATAGTACATTTGTTTTGTTTTTTCTTTCGTTTTTTTATAAAGCAAGAATTTATAGAGCAGCGGTTCCCAAATGATGGGCTGCAACCCAAAACTGGGTCACAGACAGCAGAGAAAAACAATGGCAAATGCAAAAATAATACCAGACTAATAATATAATTATGCAGAGTTTGGATAGCAAATTATATGCTGTAAAAGGGAGAAAGATGTGTTGTTATTCATGGCAAAACCACACACACACACACATAAATATATATATGTGTGGGTGATTTTTTTTACATTTTAGTTTTGTAATTCATTTTAATGTAACATGCTAAACATATACATGAATACAATTTTTTAAGGACTGTATCCTATTTTTAAGGAATTTTCTATAATTGTGTGCAATACATATACTGACATAAGTGTATAAATTGTGATAACGTGTTTTTTAGCATACATGATCATTTTCAACACCTGTCCATGGGAGGCTTAAGAAAAAAACAGTAATAATAACATTATACAAAAAAAATTAAGAATAACAATGCTAACAATAAAAGTAATAAAGGGAAAAAAGAAAATATACCATGAAATTACAAAAGAAAAAAATAAGCAATAGAGCAAAGGCAACATGATCAGACAATAACACTGCCATCAGTCTCTAATTTGAAATGAGTAAGTAAAGCATTCCAGAGTTTTTGGTCCATTTGCAGAGAAAGCAGACTGACCAAAAGAGGTCTTTTTGGGACAGACAGTCGCCACTAATAATGGCTCTTGTGTTTGCCTATGAGAGCTCTGGCACCTACAGACTAATTTATATAACTGACTGTTTAAATATTGCATTTTCTGGTCTTTCTTCTATCAGAATTTGTGCGAATGATGTCCCGCTAGAGGAAAGGTGGACAAATCACGTCATAAACTGAACCTCCTGTGCTCTGGCATAGATAGAGGAGGATGGAGGAGAGGAAAGATCAGGAGGAAGTTGGAGCAGCCTCACAAGAGGAACTTCTGGAACATGACCTCTGACCTCAAAGCACATGAAAGAACTGCACTATAATCCTCCATAACAGCTTTCATGAAGCCCTGAAGCCAACAGTGAGAACGAGAGGATGACTCTTATACTAATACTGTGATCTCTGAAATATATTTGTGTAACGGGGTTTTTCACCCAATATAAAGCCTGCGAAGGGTCTGATGCAAAAAATATGCCCCAAGAGCAACCAATCAAACTACTCAAGTATTAAAAAATTCACTACTTTAATTTACTGGCATCTCACACCTACTTTGTTACAGTAGGAAGCATCAGATGAATTGCAATAACATTGCTGTTTCATATTTAAGCTATTTATTAATATTTGTAAAATATAGAAAGATGAGTGTGTATAGTTTCCCTTTAAAAGACTCTGGCTGTTTTACAGTAGCCTATGATAGATTATTACTCACAAAGATTTTATTTTATATATCAATGTACTGGGAAATGCTGGAAACTTTGCTATCGATCATTTGCTATTATTGTACAATACATCGGACCTATGCACTACTGTATGCGTGGACATATTTTTGAAAATGTAGAGAAAGATTTGCCATAAAAAAAAACATTAAATTGCCCTTGTTTGCACACTGTCTTGCATGAATGCTAGTGCTGATACACATCCGAATAGCCAGTTGTGTAGTTCTGTCATGTATTTAAATGTTGTAAGTTTAGTTAACAGTCCAACGAGTATCTTTGACCTTAATACACTATTTGAGATGTACTTTGTGTGAGTGAATGCGAGAGAGAGAGAGGTTGGATTGAATTTCTTGTATCTTATTTGCGTGATTTCAAGTTTGTCTTACCTGAGTTATTCTATGCATGCCAAAACAACTTTTTGTAGAGTGTAGATTTCATTAAAGAGTTGTGCAATCAAACTGTTTCTGATTTGATCTTGTATGCTTAAAACACAAGCAATTTTATTATTGAGCCACGACTTCCGGTGTCATTTGCGTTCAGTTATTTTAGCTCTAGCCTACATAAACAGTCCCTTGTGCTGCTTGATTTGGTTTTTCGTATTCATAAATACTGTTTTGTAGAGCAAATAGTTTACCATTTACAGCACTTTGTTATTGTTTTAGCAATTTTACCTATAGCGTCTAATGAAACGGAAGTGTCACACATTTACAGAAAAAGGCTTATGTTCGTCTGTCAAAGTAAGGTGGAAATCTTTTTGCTGTTATAAAGAGCAATCGATTAGTTTAGAGTCACGTGTTTCTGTTACCTGCATGACACACAGTAGAGTTCCAGCTCCAGCATCTGGCCACAGATGGTTTTGCAGTATGCGAGGCACGTACATTTCAACCTTGGACTTAACAGTAGTATTTTGGTGAAGCATTTAATTTATAAATGTCAGTTTTTAAATCACAATGCTCTCTGTGACAGCAATGCAATAAACCATTTTCATAAGGCCAAACTAGGACATTAAAGGTTTATTGTAAAGACAAATTCGCTGTAAAAAACATTTGAGATGATAAGGAATTGGATGACTTTCAAAAAGTAAACTTCTAAACACACCTTTCACACTCTCAACAACAGTGCACACTTGTAGCCTATCACAGTCATTTTTGTGCCATGAACATTTCAAGAACATCACAAATTATGCAAAACATTTTTTTTTTTTACATTTTTGGACCAAAATGGTTGACCTAATTAAGGCTAATTTCAAAACTGACATTTAATGCATCCTAAATACACCAAATTAGTCATTAAAGACTGATAGGAAATGATGCACAAAAGACTGCCAAGAGACTTTTTTTTTTTTTTACTGTTTACATTTACTTTTTTTCTTTCTTTCTTGTCTTCACACATTTTCATTTTATCTCTTCACTGACACTGTTGTCTCTTTTGGTAACAGGTAATGTTTATTTGCGGCTAAATTGTTAGGTTTAGAGGAAATTACACCATGTCTGAAGGGTAGCTAGTAATAATTAAAATAAATGAAATTAAATAATACAATACAATATAGATAGATAGATAGATAGATAGATA
>SCHK01345008.1:0-12019 GCA_004124795.1 Poropuntius huangchuchieni
AAGATGTACAAATGTGACCCTGGACCACAAAACCAGACATATGGGTTTTTATTTTTTAATTGAGGTTTATACATCGTCTGAAAGGTGAATAAATAAGTTTTTAATTGATGTATGGTTTGTTAGGATAGGACAATATTTGGCTGAGATACAACTATTTAAACATCTGGAATCTGAGGGTGCAAAAAAAAAAAATTGAGAAAATCGCCTTTAAAGTTCTTAGCAATACATATTACTAATCAATAATCAAGATTGCCTTTATTTGATCCAAAGTACTGCAAAAACAGTACAATTTTGAAATATTTTTACTATTTAAAATAACTGTTTTCTATTTGAATATATTTTAAAATGTAATTTATTCCTGTGATTTCAAAGCTGCATTTCAGCATCATTACTCCAGTCTTCAGTGTCACGTGATCCTTCGGAAATCAAATTAAGTTTTTGATAATTATGGGAGGAAATTTACAAAATATTTTCATGGAGCATGATCTTTACTTAATATCCTAATTGTTTTGGGCATAAAAAAAATGTTAATTTTGACCTATACAATGTACTGTTGGCTATTAATACCTGTGGTACTTATGACTGGTTTTGTGGTCCAGGGTCACAAATGTTTAAACAGTACATAAGAAATCCTCATGAAATGCTTTCATTTTGACGTGTCAAAGGAGCCCGAATAAATCAGAAGAGAGAAGGTATATTTAGGACAGAAGGAAGGAATAACTAGTAAAGAAAGAAGAAAAGAACCAGTAAGATACATAGGTAGAAAGGAAGGATGGAAGATGTTCATGCACAGAAAGAAGCATTTGAAGGAAGAATGGAAGCTGGGAACAAACAGACAGGAAGGAAAAAAGGAAGGACTGCAAAGATAGGAAAGCAGGAATATTTAGGAAAGAAGAAAGGAAAGGAGAAAGCCAAGTAATAAGGAAGCAATGCCTAGAAAGAAAAAAATTAGGGAATGTTTAGGAAGAAAAGACAGAATGCAGTAAGAAAAGTTTAGAAAGGAAGGAATGAATAAAGGAATAAATGTTTAGAAGGATGGAATGTAAGGATGTAAAGTATGTTTAGGAAGGAAGGTAGGTAAGTACAGTATGTACAGGAAAAAGGAAGGCAGTAATGGAAAAAAGAAATGAATATTCAGGAAGGAAAGGAAGCAAGGAAGGTGGGTTTAGAAAGGAAGAAAAATGCAAAACTGAGCGGCCTGTTTCCTACTGTATACTACAACCGGATAATACTCATTTTAATAACTCAGTATAGGGTCACAGAAGAAACACATATGA
The DNA here is from genome assembly GCA_004124795.1 of Poropuntius huangchuchieni. Lineage (NCBI taxonomy): Eukaryota > Metazoa > Chordata > Actinopteri > Cypriniformes > Cyprinidae > Poropuntius > Poropuntius huangchuchieni. Next base: position 1,278 of record SCHK01345008.1, read on the forward strand.
AAGCACAACCTGTGTGTTTGTGTGTGAAACAGGCCAAAACCACGGAATATCCTGGAGGCAGTGCTCATGACCTTGGGACAACCAGATGCTGTAATAAACTAAACCACCATATATGAGACTCGCTCTAAACGGGTGTACATCAGCAGGCCTAGCGTCGCCCACACACCAGTCAGGTACAGATTCACAAAGGCAATGTGAGACGGGAGAATGTCATTTCAGAGAATTCAGTTATCAGACCATCTGTGAGTCTGAGGCATGGGCGCAGTGATTTTGGTTTGAGTAGACTAAAGGTTACTAACATGCTGCTCTGGTATTCCGGAGTACTGCAGTGGTTTTCCTGTGAAGCGCTTCTGTTGTGTATAATCAGCTGATAGGCAGCGTCCTTCTTCTCACCCACAGCAAAAACACTACATACCACACATACCTTGGCATCAGGTAACGCATACACACGTCCCCCTCCTTCACTGATATTTCACAAAAGTCAACAACTCCCAGCATTCCTGCTGTTTGTTGAGGCTGATGGTCCAAGTCTAATATGGACTTCTTCGAATTCAAACACAAGACAGAGCCACTTGTCTTTCGTAATACAGTAAATCAAACAATTCATTTTTTACTGTCCTCCACAGGGGCCTAGTAATGTCTCTGGGGCTGTACAATTCGAGAGGGAAAGAAAAAAATCGAATTGTGATTCCTCAAAAAGATGTAATAAAATATAATAATAACTTGACAGTTTTAATATTTCACTGTAAAACAAACAAAAACAAAGTGCTGCTGTAACAATACAATATTTATATTTAGCACAGTCTTAATTTCTTCATTTTCAAACGTTAAACCATCAAATTTTTATTTTATTTTGAAGGAAAATAGCTTTCACTGCTGTCAAAAGCCAGTTAATAAACACTTCTCATTAAAAGTGTGGGAAGATAATTGGCAGAGGAAATATTAAATCACAGCATTTGCAATTTAATAACTGCACTTAGCCATATTGTGATTTCGGTATTATTTAGATTAATCAAGCAGCCCTTTCCGAAGAATTTACTATTTACATGCTGGCAGAAACTCAGGCGTAACAAAAAGTATCTGAAATTCTAGAGGCTGTAACTCAACACAACTTGGCTTGGTTTGGTAGGCAGTGTTTTCATTGGGCTCACACACTTCAGCTTGTCCTTAAATGAGGGGGTGAAGCTTACACTGCTCTTAGTGTGGACCACAGGGCCTCCGCCATTCCCAGCATTCTTTTAGTGTCTGGGGCATGTCGCTGGGCAGGGGAGGGATACAGAATAAAAAAGAATAGAGAGGAGCAAAGGAACGAGAACGAAATGGAGAGAGGAAGTGATAAAGTGAAGGAGAGATGGCAAGATAGTGAGTGCTTGTGTGTTTTGCAAGGCATGTATGTTCAAGTGTGCTGACACTGAGAGGAATAGTTAGGTTCAGCTTTTAATAAATAACATTTAATAAAGAATCCAGTGTTTAGACATTTGAAAGTTGTCCCGATAACTATGTAAAAATGGTCACACTTTATCTAACCAAAGCTATAAATGGTTAAATTAAACTACTCCCCCACCCCCAAGAGTTTAGCATCCCAGCAATACATTCCACTAGCCAAGTAGCCACTTAGACATACCACTTAGTCTAACATTGATTAGCCTTTAAGTCTAGAAAATACCCTAATGCAAGTTGCTACTTGTGTGAGTCAAAACCTGGGATAATTTTTTTTTTGGTTTTTTTTTTAAAGAAATGATTTTTATTCAGTAAGAATGCATTAAATTGATCAAAAGTGACAGTAAAGACATTAAAACCATGATACATTTTTACTCCTATAAGAATGTATCATGGTTTCCATAAAAATATTAAGCAGCACAATCATTTTTAACATTGATAATAATAAGAAATGCTTCTTGAGCACCAGATCAATATATTAGAATGATATTATATGTATTAAATCATGTGACACTAAAGACTGGAGAATGGCTGATGAAAATCCAGCCTTCATCACAATAAATTACATTAAAATAAAATTTCTAACTGAATACATTTCAAATTTGTAATATTACAAAATATTATTACTGTAGTTTTGATCAAATATCATATATATATAGGACTTTTCAAAAACAAACAAAAATCTCATTAACTTCTAAACAGTAATGTTTTAGATATTCTTTATACTTTCAGTACCATATAAAATCGTGTAATTCTATTTCATTGAATGTTTAATGTTAATTAGTTGTTTCAGAAAAACAGGACTGTATTGCTTAAAATAGAGTTTATAGATTTATATAAAGAGAATCTAGGCTATTTTTCTAGAACAAGACATGATGAATGTGTTTTTAAACGGGCATTACAAACGGCTACCTTTTGGGGTTCAAGCGTATCACGATTCTTTGGGGGCATCAAATTTAGCATGACACCAGTTCTTTGTAAGCAGGAGTCTGGTTTGAACCAGAGAACAACTCTACTGTTGTTGTTCTAACTTGCACCCAACATAGCTTTTGTCTCTGGTCAATGAATGTATGACTATAAAAAGCAGATGCAGTGTGAGTGCTACTGAATGTGTTTGTTTGTGTGTGGGTGTGTGTATATTGTACGTGTGTACACTCACCAACATAGCCCTCTTCTCCAACTAGTTTAAGAGCCAACTTGTCTGCCAAGACAGAGGAGTTTCCATGGGCGATGTTAGCAAAAGGTCCAGCATGCACAAACACTGGAGTGCCCTGACATGACAAAGACATAAACAACATCAATGCAAACCATTCAGGTCACATCTCAGAATATCACACATTAGCCTCAAGATTACCTGAAAATAACTGTAGAAGATTTAAAGTAAGAGCTGGTGATGTAAATTGATAGTCAATTTTGCGTAAAACATATGTGATTGAGATTTTATCTTTGAGCACAATTTTATATTTAGCAACAATAACGTTTATACAAGTCTATTTCATCATCAAGAGCCAGAAAGCATTTGTGAAAAGCTCTGTGAAAATATGAGTTTTGAACTGATGACCCTGAGGTCCTCTGTAACTTCCCAAAGCCTGAAAAGTGACACTGGCAGCTGAAGGGGACAGGAAGGAGAGAGTGCAGGAAGATGGAAAAGGGAGTACATACAAAACAAAGAACAGAGTGATAGTGAAGTCATTTAAATTCAGGAAAAGGATGCAAAACCTGTTTAAAAAAATGAGCTCTCCATCAAATGGAATGAGACTACCTTCCTTTATTTACCTAAACTTTTATCACTGCATCCCAGCATCCTTCTTTCACTGCCTCTGCAGGTGCTGATATATACTAAACATTACAAAATATTCTACATTAACAACACATTTAAGACTCAAAAGTGAACCATTTTGAGACATGACCATATTAGCTACACGAGCCTGCCAGAGGTTTATTGAGTGCTTCATTTAATCAAATCGATTAGTTTGCATTTTGGTATTTAGTTTGTGATAGCAGACATTTTCTACTATTACTATGTTTTTTTTTTTAGGGTGTTGGACAAAACAGTAATGTGTTATGCATTTATTTGAGGTTTTGATTTGCAAGCCTTTAAGAACCCACATATAAATGTGATGACATGTGATTGATATTTATAATGTGTAGCTCATTATAACCTAAATACCTTTACCAGGTTTACAAACAACTCAGACCAAATCAATCCATTCTGAAGGTCAAGGAACTTTGCTCTATCTACAAAAAATTTTCAACAAATCAATTTACTATATCGAATTTGCTCATAAAGTGGACATATCTGGCATCCTATCAAGAAGTCAATGTGAAAGCATGAGTGATGGTCTTTATGTGTGATTGTGAATGGAAAGATGAGTGCATGGTTTTCCAGTGAACTGTCCTCTGGAAAAGTTTTGCAGAAATAAAAAACTATAATATCAAAAAAATGGAATAGGAAAGATTGGAGCCCTTTGCCCTGTGAGTGTGGAAAAGAGAAGAGATTTGACATGCCAATGCCAGGAAAGTTAAAAAACAGGAAAAACCAAGTGAGCACAGTGGATGGGAACAGGGTGGATATGCTTATTTAATAGGCAAAATGATCATCTTATTTTGATGCTTGTTACTGATTATCTAGCTATTGACTTCCATTTTTTATAAACTAGTACATTGATTTGATTCTTATTAATAGTAATAATAACTTTAATAATAGTTTTGTAAATGTATTACAACGCCAGTGCACACATGTAGTAATATATTGGGTTAATACACTTTTTCAAAAGTTATGCAAACCAAGGATATATATTTTTTGAACAAAAATACAGCTAAACAGTAATATTACACTTTTAAAAGACATGTTTTCTTTCTTAACGTTTTAAAATGAAAAGAAAAATTGCTATATTATAATATAGCCTATTATTTTTTTTTGTAGAAACTATGCCAGATTTTAAGGATTCTTAAATTCTTAAAAGCACAGCTTTTATTTGAAAAGGAAAATTTACATAATGTAAAAGTCAATAGTCACTTTTGGTCAATTTAATGCATTATTTCTGAATGAAAAGTACTCTTTTCTTACACATATATAATGTATTACACACACACATATATATATATATATATATATATATATATATATATATAAAAATATATAAATCCTTTTAACCCCTTTGAACATTAGTGTATATGGTCAACATATATACAGTTGACTATTTAGTAGCATATATAAAATATATTTATAAAACAGTTAAATTACAAAAGACTAACCCTACCCATGGAAAAATACTCTTCACATTTTTATAGCGAAGTGAAGAAATATTTGGGAAGTCCTTGAATGTCTAAAGGAAGGTTGTTACATTTAAACAACTTCTGGGGACAATTCTTTCCCTGAAGTACAGCTAACGTCATACACATACTGGAGACACATTTCCTACTAACAATCTCGACAAATCTCACATCTTTAGTCTATATCAAACAGGCTTAGATCCATCTGTGAACACATGCATGTCCTCTTGTTCAGTCATTGACACACTTCCTCTTACTCTTTCACGCACATACATCCCAATCCCAGCAGGAAGATTATAGCATCATGCAAACAGAATATTCCCACAACCCTGTGTTGCCTGGTTTGTTCTGATATGATTCCTCCTCACAAGAGAAACAGGAAACCAGGCAGGAAAGGTTTCACAAAGCAATTCTGTGGCCCTCTCTACAAACTTGCGACTTTTGTGCATCTCACACGCAAAAACATACGCCAATACACACCAAACATCAATCACTAGTCATTAGCATGTTTTAAAAGCCATAAAGATGAAAGGCATTCCAACAATCAGGCTTTTCACCACTGTCTATTTCTCATTTCCAGTTTTCTTGTGGCGTTCAGGGTGTGATAGTGAAAGACAGAGACAAACTCCCACTGAGCCAAAACCAAAACCAGATGTGGATGTGTTACTGTATGAGTGTGTGTTTTCTGTGTCATGCCTCGAATATCCTATCACTTCACCAACGCTGAGAGTATCAAGTTTGGGAGTTTCCATCAAGATAGGACAGTTATGTGTGCATGTGTGTAGGAGACAGAATAAGAAAAATAGCACACAAGCGAACGACTGTGTAAAAAATACTGAGAGTTTGGGGTGCAGGAACAGGGAAGAGGTCTCACCTCCAGTGTCTGCATCAGTGTGGGTTTGATAGCATCTTTCATGAGGACTGCCAAAGCCCCGGTTACACCCTAAGAAAACCAAAGAGCAAAGAACTGTCAGAATAGATTGTTCATAGCAGTTGTTGAAAGTTTCTATGATAGGGCTGTCAGTTTGTCACAATCATGGAATTGACTGATGATTTGCGATTAATGACTAAATATCCTGTTTTTTCATATTGCTTACGGTGCAAGTTTAATATGAATAGATAGATTTAAATATTGCATAGGTTTACATAAATGTAAACGCTATAATATTCACAATTTAAATATTTATTTTGTGAACACTTAATTCTCAGTTAATTCACACTGCTGTTTTTGGAACCTAGACAACATGAACATTTTAATTACATAAATATAACGTTTTAGAAAAAAACCGCAAAAGACTGCATTTGATCAAAAATAAAGTAAAACAGTAATATTGTTAAATATTACCATTTAAAAGAATTGTTTTTATTATAACATTTTAAAATGTGATTTATCCCTTTGATGACAAGGCTGAATTTTCATTCCAAAATGAAAATTGTCATTAAACGACTCGCCCTCATGTCATTCCAAACCATCTTCATTACACAAATTAAGATATTTTAGATGTTTTTTTATTATATTCTCTCTCTCTCTCTCTCACACACACCAAGTCATCTGCAGTGATCGGCTGGCCGTTTCTGCTGCTGCCCACAACCATACGTCCCAGCCTGGCCCGCATATCTGCCAGTCCATCTGTCAGAGCAAGGATAGCCATGATCTCACTGGCCACTGCAATATCAAACTGGGTCTGTAAAAACGAGAGGGGAAGATCACATACTGATCAGCACACAAACATATCACAATGATGATTTAGGTGATTTCCATCAAAATGAGTCGTCACGACATAGACAGTGGAGAGATGTGCCAGAAACACAGACACGCAACATCTGCCAAGTCTGGTTCTTTATCACATACAGTAAACTGCTCCCACATGTGTCCAAGACAACCCCAGCTGGAGTAAAAAAACCAAGCTGTCCTGGTTTAACTCTCAGCTAATAAATACTCCCCCAATAAAACAGCTGGGAGCAGAGGAGTGGTGGCCAGATGCCCTATCTGGAGAGATGGGCCGCTTAATACACACCACTTGTGTCATCATTACTTGCCATTTAACTGCATTTACAGCACCCTGATTGCTGAGATGATCTTCCTAAGTCAATGTTTGCAAAGCCTGAGGAAACATGCTTAAGAGTCTTTTTAAATTTCAAACACACACTTGCTGCTTTTGTCTTTCCAAAATACACATACATTATAGTATTCTATATGCTGCTCAAGAACAAAAGTACAAAGCTGTAGTGCACATTTCAGTGGTTTTGGTACAGTGGGAGGGAGATGAATGTGAGCACATGATTGACCAGCTCAGAGGGTCTTTGCTACAGTATGTGTGCAGTAACGCCTTAATGAAACATTTGCTTTTACTTAGACTGTTTCCCATTGAGGTGCACACTGTTATCTGCTTGGTTTGGTTTAAACGTCATTAATTCTGACGGCTGTCGACATACTGAAAGACTTAACAGACTCCAGTTAAGGGAAATATACATAAAAGTGAGAGAGGGATGGAGAACAAAAGACAAATAATCATTGAGTAAAAGTGACAAAATGTACCTGGCGAGCATGGCCTTTTTCTGTGTTAGCCTGGCCAACAGTGATCTTGCGCAGAAATCGATCATTGGTATCAACAACTATTTGAAAGAGGAAAACGTGTTAGAGAAAACAGAACAATGCTTCTACCTTAGGATAGTTCACCCAAAAACAAATTATGTGGTCTTTTACTCATCCTCATGACATTTCTAACTTGTATGACTTTCAGGTTGACAACTCCCATATCTGGGTGAATTTTTCCTATTGCAATTGAAACATTTCAAGATGCAGATTTTTTTCTAATAAAAGCAATGTTTTTTTTTCATGAGGCTGTGATAACATCACGTTGGTTGGCTCAAGCGTAGCAGAGTTGTGTTTGAAGACAATGGCTGGAGAGAATCACGTCATGAGGGAACTCAGCTGGATGCTAAGTGCTGCAAGCTGAACAGATTTTGCAGTCAATGCTGAGGAGCTGTATGAGGCAATCTAATGAATCCCAAAAACCAGTGACCTAAAGAGACCCAGAGGGATGGACGCCAAGCGAAACCATAACCTTGCAATAAGCATGCATTCCTCAAAGACTTTTTGCATTTGTGTTTTTTTTTTTCTTGCAGCCAAGCTGAATGTAGGAGGGTGCAGTATGAGATACAAACACAATTCCCTAAGGGCCAGGAAGTTGGAAGGGAAAGAATTCAACCCTCTGGTATTTTCTCATAGAAACACAGAACAATTATTATAAGCCTCATTTTAAACATGTCACGGGCAACAAAAATTACAACAGTGGTTTAGTCTGCTTTCTGGCTCTCTCTCATATTCCTCTTGTGTATCTGTTTCAATTCATCCATCTGTGAGAACACGGTGTACATGAAGTACAGCATAACATACGGCACAGCCAAGACGTTTCATCTGAAAAGTGATTAATAAACAAGGAAAGACCATGGTAATGTAGTCCGAGGATCATTTTTCACAATGATATCTTCCCATAACGGACCATGGGAAACCGTAATGGTTTAAACATTACATTAATGAACGTCTCTTTGAGAAAGTTGTACGGATTGTCAGACCTTCTTCGACACACACACACACACACACACACACAGACTCGCATTCGCAGCAGGAGAGAGATGTAAAACTGTTTTTAATCTTCCAGGCCCTTCGTCTTAGTGTGCACTTTTCAACCGACAGAGTAAATATCCCATCAGTCACTGAAGCACTATCTTCTGAATGTAGGACTAAAGGCAACAGATGTTCCCAGGCGGCCACGAGCAAAATGGGAAACACCCCAATCCAGCTGAATCTCATCCCCCAGTCATCGCAGCTATCAGACGGCACTGTGCCATAACCAAAAGCAGAAGGTCTACATTTGGCATGCCTTCCAGGTGCAAAGAGTAGACTCGTTATTGCATGTGTTCAAGAGGGACTAGTTCTCAAAAATTGCTATCAGATGTAACGACACGGCTAGTTTATAGTGCTTTCCCACTAGCCAATTCAAACAGAAGAGTCAAATGTGGAAATAGCATTCCAGTGGCCACATATTGTGTCATCCTCCCGCATGCTTCAACTCACTGTCTTATGCATCACATATCCTGTACCACAGTCTCGAAATCTCTTTCTGTTACTCATCAGGCTTTGAGGGATTCTTGTAAGAACGTACCATATGCAGAACTGTAAAGCAATCTAAATTGCTTAAGCTCCTACCTCTCTGCCATGTGACCTTCTCAGGGTCAAGGTCAAGACGGACAAATGCCCTGACCTCTTCTGGTGTGAGGTCACTGGGGTCAGATTTGTTTATTCCAAGATGCTGAAAACATAGGTGAGGAAGAGACAGACACAAGTGCTGTGATTATTATGATGAAAAGGCTGTTCATTCATATGAAACAAACCTACTATTAAAGCATTTTTATTACTGCAGTTTTGGCCTTGACTCAGAAGAAGAATTAAGTAGAATTTCTTTCACAATTGCAAATATTTTGCTATTTGAGGCCCCAGTAAAGTCATAAATATCTTTCAGACTATCTTTTTAATTAGATTTCTCTCTGAATCACGGGCTGTCGCTTGTAAATTTACCAGCTTCGCCTTTCCAAAATGTAAGTCAACTCAGCCTGTCCTGAGCAAACATAAACAGTTTGTGTTCAGAGGAGTCTCTCAGCTTATCTGTGTCACAGCCAACATAACACAACACTTGACTTGTTTACTCAAACAAAAAGAGTGAAACTTGTGATCGGTGAGAGTTGCTGTGAATTACAGCCTTATTAGAAAAAATTGCTAATTTTCGCAGCAGCTGCATGAGGACCCCTGTTGGTTATCTGATGTACTGCTTCCAAATTTCTTGTAGGAATTGAAGGGATGAATTAAAGTAAGACATATCGTAATGCTTGTTTTGTCTTATTTAAGTCATCTTGAGGATTTCTAAGAACCACTGCTCTAATAATTTCTGTGTCAAATGATGATGGTATTAACAAGCAATAAAAGTCAAAAAGGTCAGAGGTACTAAGTCTTGTCCAGACTCACTTTTAGGCGAGCCATCTGTATAGGAGAGAAACATCTCACGCCATTAACAGACGGCACTAGTCTGTTGTACAGGGCCTAAAAGACACAAAAAACAACTTATAATAGCTCAATACTTAAAGCATTAGGAAGTGATAAATATGCAATTATAGACTTGTATAGAATCAGAATATTCTTTAAATGACACACTAACTGTTGATGAATCATAATATTAAATCCCAGGGAGACTGCTCTGTGTGAATTCAAAACATGATGATTGCAGTTGTTTACCTTGTCTGATTGAGTAGCTTCATGCAGAATGCGGGCATCGATAGCTGCCGCCACTAGATTATTGGCTGCGGTTATAGCGTGGATGTCTCCTGTGAGGTGGAGATTAAACTGAATGGAAAAAAAAATAATGTGAGAGTGAGTAAGCCGTTTTCTGAAGCTTCTGATAAAACAGTATCTGCTCTAACACATACACACAAACACATTCAGTGTTGTCCAAAAGTCAGAGATAACAACAAATTCAGAATTACGGTATTCTTGAATTGAAATTTTTCAAAAATTATATACTGATATTTATTGGTAATGATAAAACTACTAGAAAAATCACAAAACCAAAGCATTTTCACTTGTGGTCTCAGAGTTTTGGACATTGCGCTTTATTTTACTTGGTCTCAATGGCTGTGTGAGTTTTTTTAAGGGCTGTCATCAGTTGTGGCATACTAGGGAAAGGGCTTTGTGATAGCGGGAGACAGGATGTCTGTAGTCACTCACCTCCTCCATAGGAATGACCTGCGCATATCCCCCACCCGCCGCTCCTCCTGCAGGGAGACAAAATAATGAAGCAGGCTGACAAACACACAGCAATGAAAACACAAGACAATACGTCTGATAAAGCCAGACATGAGCTTGATCCAAAATCAAGTGAACTGCCTTGCTGTGCACTGCCTATCTATCATAAAACATTACAAGTGACTAATCTGAAACTCTCTCTCTCTCCCTATATCTATCTATCTAT
>SCHK01345120.1:0-21792 GCA_004124795.1 Poropuntius huangchuchieni
TTCAACTGTAATGTTATAAAGCTACGAGAATACTTTTTGTGTGCACAGAAAACAAAAATAATGACTTTATTCAATTTCTTCTCTTCCATGTCAGTCTTCGACAGTCATTCACAAAAATGTCCACGACGCATGCACTGCATCTTGTTTACAAGCAGAGGAAGATCACTGTACATAAAACAGTCTTCATAAACATGTCTGAAGAGTTTGACTGAGAGGATGACTTGCAATTTTTTTTTTTGCAATTAAGAGAGATGGATGTTCTACGTCACAGTGCAGTAGCATCACACACATGCATCATGGTACTCAAGAATGACATGGAAGAGAAGAAATTGCTGAATAAAATAATTATTTTAAAAAGTATTCTTGTAGCTTCATAAAATTACGGTTGAACTTCCAATGTCACATGGACTATTTCAATGATGTTCTTACTACGTTTCTGGGCCTTGAATGTGTCAGTTACATTGCTGTCTATGCAGGGTCAGAAAGCTCTTGGATTTCATCAAAAGTATCTTAATTTGTGTTTCGAAGATGAACGAAGGTCTTACGGGTTTGGAACGACATGAGAGTGAGTAATTAATGACAGAATTTTCATTTTTGGGTGAACTATCCCTTTAAATATCCTAGATAAACTTATTATTGGTAGTTTTTTCAAAGTCAGTCACTACATATGTTTTATTTGATAGACTGTTTGTAAACCTTGAAACGCTCTTATCTCTTACATCAGCAAGGGTCAGAATATTTTTCTTCAGTTCAACTTAAATCATAAATTGTTTCCAATCCCAATAAAGTTACCAGCCAACTTATTTATTCACCTAAGCCAATTTTCTACTTGCATTTGGCACTTGAAGAGTGTTTATTTTAGACCCTGTTAACATAAATAAATTGATATAATGCACATGAAATGAAATCAACACTTATTTTAAGCAATATTTACCAAAAATATTTTTTAGTTGTTAAAAAGGCCTTCAACAGAGTTTGGAAAAGATTCAAAGAGCACTCCTGCTAATCAGCCAAACCGACGCTGATATTGAAACTATTAAAATGTCCAGTTCAATAATTATTGGTACTATGGTATGTATCAAAATACCATGCTGTTACTTTTCTGAACCACTATATTGCCACAGTACTTTTTTGTGAAGGAAAAAGCCCCCGTCATAACTCAAACCACACTGCAACACTTCTCTCTCAGTCTCTGCCTTTTCTTTGCTTTTTTTTTTGTCCTTTTTTTTCCTCGTCAGGAACACAGCAGAGATTAAAAATGTTCTGCTGGCTTTTCTTTCCCCCGTGAGCTCTCCGTCTCGCCAGCCGATTGAAAACGACGCAGACGGATAATGATGCGGGTGAGAGACGGAAGTTTTTGCACAGGGAGGGGGAGACACATCCTCCCACGTTTTTTATTTCCATATTTTATTGTGTCGTAAATGAAATAAAAGAGAAAATGATGCTGTTTACCTCCGACATGCTCCGCTAGCATCAAGTGTTATGATTCCCCTCTGTGCCAGCCCCCCCCAGCGGCCCCCGCCCTGCATGAGAGTGTGAGAGACGGTGTCTAGCTCTGGCTGCAAAGCACTTGTCTGAGGGGAAAATGAGATTGTGGCGGGGGTGGGGGTGTTTTTGGGACTTTGTGTTTTTGAGAGAGACAGAAAGATGGCGTAAGGGGGTGTTGCCTCGTTCTCTGTGTCTTGATAAATCAATCTTGAGGCTGGCAGACGAGGCAAGCACCACAGAGACACTCTCAGACTGGCACCATTCAGCCCTGAACCCCTGTGCACACACACATCCAGACAATAATGAGACCCCGGCACAATGCGAAGATAGACATATTCCAAATCTAAGATGCATATACAGACGGTACACACACAGACACAACAGTTCTGGGCCTCTCAGTTTTTTTTCATGCTTTATGTTTCACACAAGAAACGTCCTCAGATGAGTATCAGCCATAAAAAATGGCAAGCGCTTGGTAAAATCTCAAGCTGCGTTCTGATTGGCTGGCTTTGCTTCCCCAGTTCCTGGGGTCAGAGGGCACAGGTGTTTACTTTGAAACAAATGCGTTTACAAGATACTGTGCTGCTACAATGAGCAGTTTTGTACCAGTGAGATTTCACTGAAACAGATGCTGATGTTAGTAAAATCTATATATTTAATATATATATATTAAATAATGTTGTTAGTCTTTTCCTCCCTGTGACATAGCATCTTAGATACAGTTTATTGTGTAACCAAAATACTAATAATAACCAAGAAACAATGATAACAAAATGTTATGCATAATGCGGGACAAATCTGAAGTACACCGGGACTCTTATTTTGAAATGTTTATTCTTTACTATTGCTGACTGCTCATTCAAATAGATGAGGGAGATACAATATGCACTCTTACAACCATCTACAATGTATTTCGGTTTAAACATTATAAAGTAACAATTCATCACCAGCAGTCTATTGGCGTAAATACGCTGTTTTCATTGATTGTGAACCGCTCTGAAACCGTGAGCTTGTAGAATGTGCAACAGTGCTGCATTTTTACTTTGAAAAGTGCAGCGCTCATATTTTTTTAATTAAGTCATAGACTTTTGAAGTTTAATCATATTAAGCTGTATCGTAATTCCTGTTTGTGTATCCCCAAATTTAAGACCTCTTAAAATTATAACTAAGATGTTTGTTATATCATTTAAGAGATATTCAAGGGTTTTTATGACCTTAAATTTCATAAAACTGTTTTTTTTTTTCTTTTTAAGGACCTGCAGGAGCTTTTTTTATTCACACACATGCTGCTAAATATGTTTTACAGTTCGCATGCATCTATTTTTAATTGCAAATGCGAATGAAACACTCACCCAGGATTTATATTTATTGCTTGCCGCTTTGTCACATCATGCCTATTTGGGCAGTTCTCGGCCAGAAAAAGCTGCAAAAGTGGACCAGACTTTATGGCGATAGTCAAAAGTCTGGAAGAGACGTTTGCCTGAGGCCAGGCCTGCTATAGCCAGTGCCACCCTCCTGAGCGCTCAGCTTGCTTCAATTGTGTGTGTGTCTGTCTGGCAGGGGAGGTTTAATTGAGCTGTGACTCATCTAATGGAGAAGGCAAAAGGCTTGTGTCACACTGGGTGCATGGCAGGATTGTAATGAATCAGTGGTCGCTGAGGACAACAGGTGTGTATGAGTGCCTGTCCAGTTCAGGATGGCCAAGTGATAAAAAAAGATAAATGTTAAAAATGATAGTCTGAGAGTAGGTGGATACACTATAAATAGGTCCTGATGGTTATCTGCAGGTTTGTTTTTGTATCAGTGTATGTTGGAGCACTGTTTAGGTGGCAAAAAATGCCTGAGAGGATGAAATCCAAGGTTGGCACATCCGGCTGATTCACAGCTCCTTATAATAAAGAACAACAGAATGAAGGGGAAGTGAGAAGGAAATCCTTCATGGGAGAACAGATAGGGAGACGATGATGGGTTTTGGGACCTTACGTAAGATAAAAAATTCATCAAATATTCTTGCTGGGTTATTACGTGGGCACTCCTACGCCAAAAGCAGGAACTATGCCAAATATTGGCTGAACAGCATGAGTGCTTATAAGAGTCTCTATTCTTTTTGATGCTGATGGCAGTTACTTAAAGGCTGTTAAATCAGGTGTGAATTGAGGTGGTTTGACCCACCTACTTAAAGCCTATAGGTGAGGTGCTAAAAGTAAAATACAAAAAATAAAATAAAATAAAATAAATTCTTTATAATACACGTTTTAGGAGTGTTCCAAATTTTTCTATAACCAAAAAAATGTTAGGTTACAAGTTATTTAGAGGGTGAATTTTCACCTGGTGCCAAATAGATGGAAGGTCATCCTCAGTAAAAATCGCTGCTTGGTGCCCTCAGGGAGACAAGATGATGCCCCCCTTTGTAGTTGGAAACTATTGGTCTTTAATTTTTTTGGATTATGATTATATAAAAAGTAACATGAAAAGTGTTTTATTTAAAAAAATAAAAAATAAAAATAAAAAAAAAGTCCTCAAGACTGATGTTTGGTGTGGGTGCAGAAGGCAATTTGGTTTGCATGAGACATGCAGTACCCCAATAAATTGTGTCCTGAAATCTAGCTTTTAAGAAGTTGACTTTTCTGAAATTCATTGTATAATTCGCACACTGGCTGTTGAGTATGTGTGGTTACATAAGACAGCTGGTTACATAAAGTGTTGGGACTGTGAGTGAAGAGGTTATCCTAAGTGTTGCCAGAGACAAATCTAAGATTAAGATTAGGGTCGGGAATTAGGGTTAGGGATTCTCAATCGGCTTGGGTCATAGGGGGTCATAGTGAAACTGAAACTGAAAGATCATTTGTAGGCAAATAAGTCTCTGTAAATTCCGGCAAGTTCATTCCTGCCTAGTGACAGTGAAAGGCCATAGCAACAGCACACAGGCAATGCAGTAGTGGGAACTCCTCTGATTTCACTCTTTTCAGACACAAGAAAGAACAGAGTTTAATCTTGTAAACACAGTTAGGCTCCTCACTCTCAATTTATGTTCTTCATCAGCTCCCAGCTGAGGTGTGTGCAGTATGCTGCTAGTGAAGTGCTCGTATGTCTGTGTAATAACATAAAATTGCAGTGAAGTGGGGTTTAGGTGAGCGACTAGGAGAACTTGTGTTTTATAGGTTGTGGTGTGCATGTGCAGGCAGCAATGGTTGTAAAATTGGTCCATCTTCCGTGACATGGCAGACTCGCATAGTATGTTTAGCCAATACCAAACAAGAACAATAAATGTGTACAATGCGAGTCTGTCATGTCATGAAAGATGGACCAATTTTACAACAATTGTTGTATCTTCTGCTTTGGGGTACCACAGGGTTCGGTACTTGGCCCAATACTTTTCTTATTTGCACTCAGAGCTGTAATGCATTCATTGCTCGTCAAACAGTATGTTGCTTATTCTCATTTCATCCTACCTCTCTCTACACCTTATAGTGGATCTTGGCATGCCTTTCTGACATATCAAACTGGTTGCCGACTCATTTACCTTGAACGTAACTCTTCTTTTGTGCCAAGAACCTCCCTTAACTCAATAGAAGGTCAATTACAGTCTTCTTTCCCAGTTTCCTGAAAACAGTAGGACCCCCCCTGGACTTTGCTGACCACACTAAAACAACTGGCCATTCTCAATGCTTTATGGTCTGCAATTTTGCCTTTCTTGGCCACTGCTCTATTAAGCTCCTCATCCAGGCAGTAGTTATTTCATGGCTCGGCTAATACAACTCACTTCTTGCTGGCCTACTTGCGTCTTTCTAAAGCCCCCTGAGTGCATCCAGAATACCGGCACTTGACCTGTATTTAACCTCCATAAATTCTCTTATGTCAAGCCTTTGCTCAGATCTGTACTTTGGCTCTAGGTAACTGCAAAAATTACATTCAAGTGTCTGACCTGCAATGCTAATGTCTAACTTAATAATTTGTAATTTAGTTTTATCCAAGATTGTTTAAAATACACCTGTAGCATCCTGGAAAGGGAGTGCATAAGGGTGGTAATTCTTGAATCAACTCTTGGGGAATTTTAACCTACAATATTTTTGTTACCAGCCTAGATCTTTAAATATTAAGCTACATTATCCCAGTGGTGCCAATAGCCTGGTCCCCTACTACCGTCAAACATCCATCATCCATCGCTCCCCCTAAAGGGTTCTTGCTTGTTCAGGTCTAAAATACATAATTCCTCAAAGTACAAGTTTTATTTGTCACATGCTCAGTCGAAATAGCCCTGAAATGTTTTCACACATTGCGTGTTGGGTCTCCACACCGTGGCTGTAAGTGGAACGACGATAGTCTGTGGGTGGAGGTTTCACCTTCACTGTATATGTGTTTGTGTATGTGTGCTTGTGTGTTGCCCCTCAGCCAAACTGCCTTTATCTGGCACGGTGGGAAGTTGTTAGATCGTTAATCAATGTCAGAAGAGCAACATGCCCTATGGCGTTTCTCGTCTCAAAGGAAAGCGTTGCCATGTGGCTTTGTCATAATGGGAATGTATGGGCAGCCATTGACGGGAGAATGCAAGGATTAGTCAGTGTATTATGTCAAAGCTGAGCCTCAAGATTCCTGTCTCACAGAACCTTTTGTTTATCATTCAGTCATGACTAAAATGCATTTATATATCTCTTGGATAGCCTCAGATGTGCTTTCTTGGCCTAGTTTCGAGGAACAAGACGTGGCCTGTAGAACAGATCTGTGGTCAGATGTACTGATATGAATGATTTGTGTGCTGCAAAGTGACATACCTAGTGTTTCTGTGCAAGGATTTCCGGATGGTGTCAGCTTCTCAAAAAAGTTTTAGAAAGTACCTGAAACAGTAAGTTGGAGAAATGATGCAGATCAGTCCTTCGCATTATTCTATATCCGCTGCAGTTGTTGCTCTGAGGCCCTATCTTCCATTTTCAGTTCATCACAGCGTGCTGCGGCACACTGGCCGATCTCCAGAGAGAGATATCCATCGCATAGAATGCTGACACAAGGAGGAACTGTCCTCAAGAAGAAGGAGAGGAGCGAGGGAGCGTCTTGGCTTGTGCATGCTGGCTGATATTGGAGCTGTCAATCAACCAATGAACAAACTCTGTCTTAGGGACAAAAAGAAAACTTCACTCACACTCCTTCTTCCTCCACATCCTTATCACTATAAATCAACTCCACTGTTGTTCAAATTAGACTGTTTAAACACACTGACTGTGCCAATCTGCATACACAAATTAGTAGTTGGTCTTCTTTTCAGAGATGTAAAAACCTAAATATTTTTAAAACCAGTTGGTTTTCTCAACCCTGAGCTTTGTATAATTCTGCAGCCTTAGGGTCATGTTCACCAGACAGCAAGCAGACATGTTTCTTAATGAGCGTTCACATAGTTCCTCTGTTTGAAAACATTTGGACTGAGTGCAGCAGAATGGAACATAATGCAGAGGTCTTGAGGTGCATTTGTAAAAGTTCGACTATTGGAAGAGGGTGTTAAACTTTGACAGCACTGATTTGGTCAGTTGGGTCACAGGGCCTTTTTAATGGCCTGGTTTCTGCCCTTTCACATTGCTTTTATTATTGCTATAGCCCTCCGCATTCAAATAGATGTCTTTGTCCGTTGCTTTGCTTTGTTTTTTGTGCATCCATAAGGGTTGCACCTTTCAGACAATATATCAGGTTAAAAATAGTCCAACTTTTAAATACTTCAGCTTCCATTCTAGTGTGCTCCATCTAAGCTGTTTCTGAATGTAAGAATGCATCTTATGAAACATGTCCAGTCGGGGTGGAGTGAACCTTAAACCAACTAGTCGTTAAAGGAGACATAACACACCGTTTCGCTCAACCTCATGTTAACCTTGAGTACCTATAGAGTAGTATTGCATCCTTCATATCTCCAAAGAGTCTTTAGTTTTATCATATTCATAAAAGAAAGATACAGCTTTACAGCTCTCTTCATAAGCAGCCAAGCTCCTGGAGATGTGCCGTGGGCGGAGCTAAAGAGTCAGGAGCACTTGCGTGCCGATTGCCAACAAAACACAGAAATTTGATGCCGTTTCACTTACTGTCTGCAGTTCCAAATCATGACCGGGATCTTTTATCGCTGGGACCGCTCCATCTTTCAGTTTCAAACGATGTGCAAATCCGGCATCAAACTGGGCCTTGTTTATAAAACATTCATCACTGAAATGATGGGAACAAACAAACACACTTTCGGAAACTTGTACGAACCCAGAAGGAGTGTATTTGGCACAGAAATACTCTGTCATGTGTCCAAATCTTTTGAAACTTTGGCCATGTTTAGCATGAGAATCCAAATTTTTAAACTTGTATGTAAATAACTGTATGTAAATAAATGTAAATAACTCAATAAACCATGAAATTGCATTAGACCCCTCCTTTAAGACATCCAATTTTGAAAATATCCCTAGACTTTAGGGTTAATGTAACGTAACGTCCATGCAGACCTCTACCATAGATGTCTATAGAGTCTCTGGTTCCTAACGGCTTGACTGTCACATGGTGCGTTGATGGATAATAGCCGGTAAACCCAGACTGCCGTGTCCAGAGCTGCCCTACACATATCCATATTATTTGCTTTGCCTTTTTTCTACACATTTGTACTTTTTGCTAACAATGTTTCCTTTGCCTTTTCTTGTTGAGCGGGCTTCTCTTCTCCCCGTTGTGTTTGAAGTGGGGATGATTTTACTTTCAGAGGTGTGCACGCCACCCCCAGTTATATTTATCTCCAGACTTCAAAGTGCCACCCTGCTGTGTTTTTGCATCTGAACAAATAAAGAAGGTTGTTTCTCCAGTGCAGCCTTCCATATGGCTCTCTTCCGAAATGAACCAGCCAAGGGGAACGGGAATCACTTGTTCAAATACAATCGCGTTAACCAGTTTTCTCCTTTTTCTCTTTTCTCCACAGTTTCTCCTAAGATGAAACTCCAGCACTCCTGAAGAAGGATGACACCCCTGGCACATTGGCTAGGACGGTGCCTATGGGCATCTGTGTCACTCACATGCCAAGCCTGAAAAGTGGAAAGGAAGACAGTTCTAGCAGACACGTCAAACACTTCCAAGCTCTAGAGTGAAACTTTGCACAGTTGGCCATGGCTGCATATCCATGGCTTGGAGGATAGGATCCCTTGTTTAGCAAGCATTTTTACCACAGTGAGTTTTTTAACTGGTCATTTAGCAAATCCAGCACTTCCTTGCCCAGAGGGTTTATAGAGTAACTGCCACACACAAGCTGAACCGGAGGATCCAAAATGGAGGTCACACAGCAACGCTCTTTCTACCGGACTGGTTAAAGCTGCAGTCAAAAGCATTACTGCAAGGGCAGTATGCAGGCAGCTGACTACCCAGCCACAAATAATAACACAGGTAAGAATCACCTTACCCCTAAGAAAATTAAGTTTCTCCTTAAGTCTCCTAAGTTTCTCAGTTAAGGTTTACATGTAATTTAATTAATTATACTTGTACATGTTAAAATTGATGTACAATTGACACTTTCATTCTATATCAGGTGGGTCCTCATAGTTTCTGGAATTATCACATGACCAATCATTTACTGTACTTTTTTCTTTTTTATATCCACAACAATAATAATTTGGATAGTAATAGCACTATTCTTCTTTGTCTTATTACATTGTTATTACATTATTATAATGTTATTATTATTATTATTATTAAATAGGTGGGAAAATATATTCACTGTACTACTACTACTATGTATTATTATTATTAATAATAAATATGATCATAATAATTATAATAATATAGAATATTATTATATATTGTCACCTGATGCTGCTGCTTCATCATCATCTTTTTCTTCTTATTATCTGAACATTAGCAGTACTAAAATGATATTTTGGCTCTCAGAAGTCTGCCATTCACGTGTAAAAATTTGGTCAGTCAAGTTCACCCTTCGCTAGGAGTTTGATTGGCAATCTGACCAATCATAACACAAAATCTGCCATTTTGTCTGACAAACAAAACAAACCAGACAGGAGAGTAGATTAATGTTGGTGGACTTGAACTTAAAAAAAATGTGTTTTGATGTGTTTCCACGGTTGATGTTCATTCAAGTTTATTTCGTGCTATAACTAGTAAAGAGAAAGAGATGATGAGTTCATGTGCCGCTTGAACTGAGGCACTACAGCATTCTGTCATGACACATTAGATTTAAGAGCTGCAAAAACGTTATTTATTGTTTTAATTTTTTTTAAAAATGACAAAATCTGAAAGCTGAGACTTCAATAGCAAAAGTAACCTGCTCTGTCTTGTCTGTTGGCACGTCGTAAGTGTCCTCTTTGCTCCGCAATGTATTTTTGAGAGCATCATGGCTTGTCAGACGTAACAACCGTAACTAAGGAGGCCCAGGGCCTTGCGATGGGTCAATTGAATCTCACCTTCCATAAAAAATGTGAACATCATCTTCTAATCATTACCTTGTTGCTCAGAACATTTAAGACTTTTTTATGTTACATGAAAGAAATAGCTTTTCTGTAAAACTACTGATTGCTTTTCAGGTGCAGATTTACTTAGGGAAGGGTTTGCCTCATTCATGCCACATTCATTCATTAATTAGGTTAGGATAAGAAGTGAGGTTGGACTGCCACTGGTACCCCTTTATAAAAAGGGCACATGACACCCCATGGGTGTTAGTATAAAGTCAAATCAATTACTTATTAACAAAACGTTGCTTAGTTCACCTTTATGTTTTTGAGAATACATGATTTTCTTAACTGCAAGGAGTCCCTATCATGTTGGTAGGGTTGTGTTTCACAAAAAATCAAAAAAGAGACTGTTTTCAGAAAGTGAAACTTCTGCCTTTGTTCGGGGCCGGCCAAGTGCTGACACTGAAAATACTCCAGTATCCAGCTTTTAATATCAGATGTGGAATTTGAACTTGGACTGGAATTTGGACCCATACATCCAAAAATTCCTGAGAGACCTGAGGTAGAGGATATTGTTTTAACAACTGGATGGCCCCCAAGCTGAGCCGGGGTCACAATGTTCTGCTATTTTATTCATCATGGAGAGAAATGAAAAACCAGAACATTCTGTTCAAAAGCATGTGATGGGCTCTCCAGCTGAGGGGAAAGAGCGCCGGCCCACGGTCCCAGGCAACCTGTCAGTCAAAGAAATCACAACAGAGTGAAATGCTTCAACTAGCAAAACCAAATAGACGTTTTGGTGTTGGTTTGAAATTTAGCACAAAGAAAGTCTGTGCAAAAATACAATTGTGTCATTAGTTTTTCATTTTCTCACCTTCATGTCACTCCAAACCTTTATTACTTCAAAACAGTTCTTCAAAATGCACCATTTAGTGGTAGTGACTTGTGTAGAGACCTTTACGTTTAATTCGAACATGGCACATTACACTCTGCTTATAGCAAAGCTTTAGTTTACACCCTAACATGTCAAATTTTAACAAATAAAACTGTGAAAATTCAGAAGATTTTGAATAGACGGTTACATTTACGGCAGTTTTGTGGATTTCTTTCTCGATCGATCAAGTAAATTTTGTTGCATGGAAAGGAGCAGCTTGAACAATATTCAAAATATCTTCTTTTGTGTTCCATGCAAGAAGGAAAGTCAAGTTTGAATGACATGAGGGCGAGTAAATAATGACAGTACTTATTTTCCGTGAACTGCTGAACGTAAGTTTAACTAAAATACAAAACGACCTTGGTTTATTGTTTTAAAACGTTTCAGAGAGACAATCCTAAAGCCTAGACAATGTAATTAGACAAATACTATAAATAACAACCCAAATATCATGCAATTTGTTAGATATATGTCTGTAGCATGATCAGTGAATGATCAGCTTTTCATTTAATTTCAATTTAAGCTCATTTTATCCCAATGAAAGAGATGTATGCTGCCACTGTTTTTGTGTTGATATGATTTGATTTAATTTGCTCATGATTTTGCCTAGCAACAGAGAGCGAAGCTACTCAGTTTTGATGCTTGTGCTTGCTCACACACTTCACACACACACATATACTGTAGTCTTCGTGGAGTAGGAATTGTGTTGGTGTTTCATGGCAGAGGCGTTTTGAGTGTGGACAGCTTCCAAATCGATTCCCGTCATTTTGTGAGCCCACAGCACACAGGTTTGCGTAGGGGAGGTTCGGATAGGTTGGGGGAGTTTAAAGTGGGCTGGATGCCGGGGAATACGGCGGTACTAAACAAGCGGGATGGGGGAGAGCAAAAACAATCGATACCCGCAAGGTTAAACTCTGGTTAGCTGTGCTTGTTTTAGGTTTCCAGCCGTGGCGGTGGACCGACCTGTTTAAAAGCTTGTTCCTTTTAAATCTGCCACTTTAAGTTCCAGGCCTTTCAGAATTAGCTTAATAGTTTTCAACTTTAAAAAAAGACCATCACACCAGCTATATGTAGTACAGCGTCTAGCCCTTGTCTGTTTTACATTTTACTCAGAAATGTTAATAAAGTGAGAACATATTGCGACGGCTGCTCCGTCTCGCACTTTTTGACTCGGTTCTGCTATGCATGCACACTTAATTATCCGAGCTCAGCCGGCGGAGGTCATTCGCTTCTCACCATGACACACACCGCTCCCCCTCAATGTGCTGGGGAATTTGGCGCAGAAAATTTCGCAGGCTTCCTCGCTCTTATTTTCTTTTCTTAATAAAGGAGCCAAGACCTGGAGGCGGCGACAGACACAGACTGAGGGAGAAAGACAGGGAGGGGAGTGTTGAAAGTGACAAAAGATATAGCGTGATGTGTGGGAGACGAGGTCCAAATAAGATTAAAGGTATTAAGAACAAAACTCATTCCGCAGCCTTGGAGGAGAAATCCAGCGGAGAAGTACACAAGACTTGTGTAATGCAACAAGACGTGTTATCCAAAACCAGACGTAAAAGTATCAATCCATTTTAAGAAGCGAAATACACGCTGATTCTGGCTAATAAATTGATATGCAGTTTTTGAAGGTGGTGGTGTGTGTGCTTTCTTTCGACTTTCTCCTGTGCCAGCTTAACATGCACAGGCAACTGTCGGTAAGCCATTCGTAGGTTGATTTGTAAACACTGCAGCTCTGTGGCGCAATCAAAACATTGCTTTGTTTGTTTAAAGATCTTACCCAGCTTTACGTAGCAACTTTGTCTCAACCAATGATTGGATTTGAGGGCGGGACTTGCTGTTTGTTCAGCCATTTGCAGAAACCTGTTTGTAAACAGTCATGATTTTTCATTTGGTGATGCTAACAGTGACGAGACATACTTCATTATTGAAGTTGCCATGTAATTAAAATGGACGCTATTAATAAATATGTAAAAAATAGTCATTAAAGGTAACACTTTAGCTTAGTGATCGATTCTCACTGTTAACTAGTTGATTATTAGCATGCATATCAGTAGCATATTGGCTGTTTATTAGTACTAATTAAGCACATATTAATGCCTTATGCATGAACATATTTTAAATCCTTTAATCCTGCCCCATACCTAAACTTGACAACTATGGTAACCATTAATAAGCAACAAATAAGGATTTTATTGAGGCAGAAGTTATAGTTAACAGTCAGTTAATTGTTCCTAAAACTGAAGTTCGATCTTATTAATAAAGAATAACTTATTTTAATAATGCATGTTCATCTTCATCGAAATGTAACCGCTTATTCAGGAATGACTTCACTTTTCTGTTGATATTAAAGTTGCAATAATCAGAGAGAATCACCATCAGAGAGAAATTTGACATTTCACTGGAATATCCGTGACATTTACATTTTGATTAAACACAAACTCAAAAAAAAAAAAAAAAAAAAATCAAGAAAAATTGGAAGAGCACACGGATGAACCCCAGTCACGCGATTAAATCTAATATGCCGTCTTCAGATTAAAAAAAAAAAATCATGCATGAATTGTTCACAATAAGATCAGTAAGATGCATTTAGAAAAGAGAATTTCTATTGCATGCTGACTTTAATCAGGCCTTTCTGGCTTTTGGTTAAAGGGTTAACTAATAGTCATTCAGCTATTTAGGGTGTGTTTACACTTTTATTCTTGGAAACTACATACGGTACCTGTTCGCTTAGTGTTGCCACTTTCATTTTTAACACCAAACCTAAAAATACAAAGGCACAAGGATATGGTCACAACCTGACTGAACAGCTTTTATGATGCAACTTACTGAACATCAAGAAAAATGCTGTGTGCTGGGCTAAATGTACTCCTTTTATGTGTTTATGTGTACATATGGAGGTATCTTTACTAGCTGATAACTCATGAAGAGCTTATAAAGTGTATAAAGAAGTCAAAACAGCATCAGGAATTCTTACACTCTTCTGTAAGGATACTGAGATTCTGACTTCCATACTGAACTTTAATTAGACAACATAGTACCTACGTATGACTAAGGTACGCTTGAGCATTCTGTCCTTTTTAGGACTGCATCTTGTGACATCACGTCATGTGTTTGGTTTGTTTAAATGTCTTTGGGCTATGTTGCATTCATCTTTTAGCCAAACCACACCAGAGTTCGTTTGAAAGTGTATTCTGAAAAGGGGAATCTTGGTCTGCTTGTTTAGTTTGCACCAAGGTTAGGATACCAGCACCAGAGTTTGTTTAAATCAAACCAAACCTGCCAAGTCTGAACACACCCTTAGTCATTAATTAAAGGGTTAGTTCACCCAAAAATGAAAATTAGCCCATGTTTTACTCCCCCAGGGCATCCTAGGTGTTTATACTTTTCTTCTTTCAGATGAATATTAAAATATTCCAAGAGAGAACTCAATTTGGTCCAGTTTTCTGAGTGCATACATACACAGAAAGCACATCTCACACAGTGCGCGAGTACTCTTTCACATTGCATGAACGGAGAGTTACACACAAAGTGATTACGTCTTAAGTGAACATAAAGAGTAGGGAAAACATGTACATTGTCCATTGAATCCGTGCATTTGTTTAAAAAAAAAATAGCAGCTTAATTTAGTTGCTATTGTCCAAGTCATTGATGTTAATCAAGCAACAATAGAAAGACAGAAAATCACTCACTACTCTTAACTGAATCACTTTAGTAGCGCTTAAGATTAATTTAAATTTATTTATAGAAATAAATGTCTGCTTGAAAGAATGAAGAATATGGTAAACAAGTTGTTATGAAGAATGCATAATTAGCCTATAACAATTGGTATTTTATTGAAAAGAAGACCATGCTTTTGTTCTTTATGAGAAGTGGTTTTATTAAATTTTAACATAAAGGCATGTTGTGTGTCACCGCAGTTAAATTGGTGTCTATCATGATAAAACCTTAATGTCAAATCTATTGATACTAATAGATTCAGACACCGCAGCAATATGGCTGCCCACTGCTCCCGGTGTGTGTTCACGGTGTGTGTGTTCACTACTGTGTGTGTGCAGTTGGATGGGTTAAATGCAGGGCACAAATTCCGAGTATGCTTGGCCACATGTCACTTCACTTAACTTCACTATATAATAAATGCATTACACTGTAACTAATCCCATTAGATGTTAGCCGACTAAATTTACTGTAGATTTAGTCGCTTAAAATCTTATGATATTTAGTTGACTTAAACTACTGTAGACTAAAACAAAAACAATTCAGATGACTAAAATATGACTAAAACTAAATGGCATTTTAATAAAAAGACTGTGACTAAAACTAAGTCTCAAAAAATCAAAAAAATCTCAAAAGTGGGGGTTTGTGGTGCTCTTTTTTTAAGATCCAATCAAGTCCTGCCATTCATTGACTTTTCTGGTAACACTTAGATTAAGGAACACACATTCGCTATTAACGAGTTTTTCCTCAATAAATTCTTCATTTGCTGCTTATTGATAGTACGTAAGGCAGTTGTTGCAGTAGTGATGTTTAGGCAATGGAGATCTAGAATATGGTTTTGCAGATTAAGGCATTAATATGTGCACTGTAAAAAAAAAAAAAAAAAATCCGTAAAATTTACGGTAAAAAACCGGCAGCTGTGGTTGCTGGAATTCTACCGTAAAAAATACGGCAACAACGGTTTAGGTTTTATGGTTTTAACTTAAATATACAGTTAAATACCGTAATTTCATTAACTGATATAATGTTAATATACCAACCTATTAAAGTTCTTAAATCTGTTTTGTACCTTTTGAAATACACTGATAACCACCAAATGGTGGTTAAATAATAGCATATATAGAAGGTACACAGTGTCGTTCACGCAAACACTAAACACCATCATGATGAGACTCATTCAACTCAAATATGCAATAAACATTAATTTAACAACATTAGATGTAACATACAACCCTAATAAACATAACTGATAAGAAAAACTAAGAAGAATCATAGTGATTTTAAAGAAAAAACATCAAATTCAAGCAAAATTTGAAATGCAACTCTGGGAATTCTGGCAACGTCAATTTACGGGTTTTCCCTGTAAATTTTACAGGAATTTACCGTTAACCATTTAACAGGTTTTTACTGTAGCATTTTCATAGTTTTTTTCCTTTAAAATCACGGTAATTTTTTACAGTGTTATTTTATAAGTACTAATAAACAGATAATATGCAATATTATAAGTAATATGCATGCTAATGAGCAACTAGTTAATAGTGAATAGTGTTCCTTAATCCTAATTCCTTAAGTTTTACCGTTTTTCATGTTGAAAATCATTTTTGACTTTATGATAACATTATGGAAATAAATTGGGTTATGAATGCTGTTTCAATACGCCAAGTGGAAAATTAAGACAAAAAAGACAACAAAGCACAGTCATGAACAGCTGACGCACTTGGCCTGAACTTGCCCGCGGACTCCAAATCCCAAATGCGGGTTAAATTTAGGCACTGAGGCTTCTCCCAGACCCATCCATCCCATGATCTCCACCGGCCGACCGGCTGCACACAGATGGCCCTGTCTGACTGCTTCAGGGGAGCGCAGGGCAGGTGACATCAACAGCCGGACCAGGGAGGAGAACCCAGACACGCAGGGTGGTTCGAGGTCTTATCAGGGTCGGATGAGTCATGAGAATGGCAGGCGATTGTGAGGCGAGCGGCCGATGACACGGAGAGCGGTCAGAGAGCATCAGTTTGGCTGAGCAGACAGGGACAGGACAATAACACTGCTGCATCAGACACACTGACAAATGACCTAAACCACAGTCTGGAGGCCTGTTCACACCAAGAATAATAACTATAGACATTGATATAGTTTTAAAAATCATTGTAGACTTAATAGAATAGCAGAGTCAGAAACATAGCTATAACTGTAATAACACAGAGAAACTTTATCGTTGGAATTACTTTCAGAATGATTTCATTTCCCAGCTGGTGATAAATGATAAAAGAATTGACAGCCAATCAGAATCCACCCAGCTTTAAAAAGCTCAAGTGTTTAAAACGGCACCTAACAAAACTGATCAAATGAAACGTTTGAGTTAATGATTCAGTGATTCACTCTTTTTTGTTCCTTGAATTAATTAGTATCATTTGAACGATTCAATGATTTATTCATAGACCATCCTTGTTTGTTCCTTAAATGAATTTGATTTTTCAATCAAGTTGCTTAAGTTAACTATTTAATTATTTACGCACATAGACACATTTGTTTTGTTTCTTGAATGAATCAGTGTTTTTAAATAAATCAGTACAGTGAATGATTCAGCGATTTACTTAAATGAAAAATCAATCTGCGTTGTTGAACGAATCATTTGACTGAATGACTCAGTGACTCACTTGTAAAGGCTATACATGTAAACTGATTATATAAATGATACTTAAAAAATAATTTTCACTCAGAAATTGATAGTACATTTTTACAAATAAATACAAAGAAACAGTAAATAATGTTAAATTTAACATAATATTTTCTTATAAAATGTACTAAATGTACATTTTTACGCTTTAGTAAATCTGTGAACTGCTTGATTGCATGTATCATCGCAAAATATAAACTATATTATTCCCCAAAATTAATCGAAATGCAACAATAAGACATGAAGATACTGAGAGACCGTAAACATTAACATAATGATTTTCTGTAAAGCTGCTTTGAAACAACGTGTATTGTGAAAAACACTATACAAATAAATTGATTTGATGTTTTTAGCTTGGTAGGTGAAAAAATGGGAAAAGTCTGATATATTTATATTGAAACATCTGAGTGGTGGCATAAAGTCTGCCCAGGAAGACTGTCTGACCAAAATGTAAAGCAACCAACCACAAGTTGTTTTTATTTTCATTTTTGGTGTGAATAAATCTGAAATGGCTCAGTATTGGACTGGAAAGAAATATCACACAATAGAATATTCAGAAAGTCTGTGAGAATGCAGTTCTGTTCATGTATATTTAGTTTGCTTCAAGTGCAAAAGTTCAAAAGAAAAAAAAAAATCTGTTTTAAAGGTTTGAAAGCCATGAACCCATGCACCCATAGCATCATGGCAGTGTGTTTTCTGAATTGTAAAAATCAGCAATGTCTGCATGCCTCAGATCTTGCTCTACATTTCCAGATCATCCTGAAATTGAGAGACACGCCTGGCTGTCTGCTCGGGACAGATAGATAGTTGTCTGTCCTCACGCAGATGCACAATTGTGTTTAAGTTTGTTTGGGCGTTGTGTAGAGACTGGCGTCTCAAACATGGTGTCTCATTTCCCCTGCTGGTGATCAAATCTGCGATTAACGCCACAGACGAGACAGCGGCCGGAGAACTGCCTGATACAAGCTCGCAGAAATCCTGCGCGCTGTAATGGCTCTGAAGTCAATGTTTTATGGTAGATGTTATGTCATCGGGTGCGGCGTCAGGTCACGCATCGTGAGTCTGGGTAGATTAGAGACCCGTAAAACTCCATCACAACATCCCTGACCTCTTTAATTCACAGCAGCCTGCCGAACAACTGCCTCATATGTTTCCTTCCTCGGGATCTTTTCAGTGCACCTTTTGTTATTAAACTGAAGGGAGAAATTAAGAAGACTTTTAAAATGAAAGAACATTTTTGTCTTTATTTAATCTTGCATTTGATCTTTTCAGTGGTGTTGATGTAGTCCTTAAAGAAACAGTTCACTAAGAAAATGTTAACTGTCATCATTTAATCGCCCTCATGTTGTTCCAAACTCGTGTGATTTCACAAAAGGAGATGTTTTGCAGAATATCTGAGCTGCTCTTTCCATTCAACAACATTGACGCACATTCTTAGGCTGTCAAAAAGAAGGAAAAAAAACCCACCATAAAGTACCATGATTTACAGCTAATAATGACTTAAATTTGAGCCTGTTCCAGTGTTATTATTAACTAAAAATAAAACTATTAAAAACATTTTCATTAATTGAAAGCTGAAATAAGAAAAAAAAAATCTAAAAAAAATAAAAAGGTTGTCTTTGCAGTTAACTGAAATAAAATGAGTTCATGTAGAAGTATTACAAATAGTAAAACTAAAAATTAAATAAAAAAGATAACTGAAAATATATTAAAAAAAATATATATATATATAAATAAATAAAATTTTGTTTGAAATTTTTGACTATTTTTTTTGTTTAATATTCACATTGCTAATTTATCCATCACATTATTTACATTATTTGTTTTAAATTCATTTCTTTCGTCAAAAAGTAATTATTTGCATTGGCGTAAAATGAGTTTAAGTTGAAGTATATATCAAAATGACTAAAATTGAAATTAAAATATAAAAAATAAAGGCTAGTTCATGTTATTAAATACTATAATTATATAAACAATACTAAAATAACACTTGTCTGTTTATCACATAAAACATGAAATATAGTGTGCAAGCCGTATTTTGTTTTAAAAATTTTACATTACTAAAGATATATTTGAAAATGATTATATTAATAAAAAACAAACACTTGTGTATATTTCATAATTGACTGTCACAAAAAATAATTATTAGTTGTCTCTTATAGAAACCATATTAGCACACATTCTCCAACACATTGTGTTTACATTAACAATGTGTTTATGATTCTGAATCGCATCTTACAGAGCCAGACTTCTGACTTCCAGCATAAAGTCTTGTCTGCTTTGCTGTTTAATTTGGCCAAAGAACCGCCCACTTAGACAGGAAGAGACCGTCTGACTGACATGTGAAGCAACCAACCGCAGTTTGTTTACAGGATGTTTCGGAAACACTAATCTGTAATAGATGATACCACATCAGCAAGCTGAAGAAGTGATTAAAAACCTGGGCCCTCTGAATAACATAAATTGTTTGGAAGCCAGCCAATCAGATTGGAGCTTGCGGTTTTAGCCAGCTGTTGCCATTTCTGTGTGCAATATCCATCAGACGGCCCGTGAGCAGTCCATGGGCGTAGCGTCTGAGGTTTAGACTAGTCCTAGAGTAACTGGATAGAAATGTTTCACATGCTCTATAAAGTTTTGAAATATCTGTTCATCTCAGCGCTCCACCCAAAGCCAAGTTGTAATTGTTATTTTCCTGCATGTGGTGCATTGCATCAACCTGCATATGCTTAATTATTCAGTCTGTCTGGTATGTGATGCCTTCAGTTGTATAATAGTGCCGCATTGTGTCAAAACAATCCCAACCATCCACCCTTGAAGACGCATTTCTCTCTTTGTCTTTCTGCAGAGTGCAAGTTCCACTGCACCAATGGCAGATGTCTGAAACTTCTCTCGCTGATTTGCAATCATCTGAATGAATGTGGAGACAACAGTGATGAGGAACACTGTCCTGCTGCTGTACCTCCACCTCCAGACACCATCCAGTGTAAGTCCATCCGCCCACCTCTGTCTCAACGCCACATCTGCATCTCTGACAGCTGATATTGCATCAGTGTTGGGGAAGCTACTGTAGAAAACTACTTGGCTACAGTCAAGCTACCATTAGTAAAAAGTATGTTGCCAAATGTTGCTGCATACATAGAAGGGATTTAGGTGATTTAGTGTCTTTAAATTCAATAATTTTTAGATTATGTGGTTCACTTAAAAAGATCAGTATTCATGTGACATAAAGGACTCATGAACAAATAAAATCTACCCTAATTTATTCACCTGAGTTGAAAACAGTGCTAGTGACCTCGGTATTTCAATATTTATTTCACTACAAAAAAGATTTGGTGAATCAATGTTTCTTTTTTTGAACCTGTATATTAAGTCCGAAAATTAACGGGGCCTTGTGGTAAAAATGTCACTAAAATGTCCAAATATGCCCCACAAATTCAAAATAAATGGGCAAAAATTTTCCCATTTTCCCTGCATAATTAAAGTAAATCTTTTATGGCTGTCGCAATTAAAATTAAATCAGTCACACACATTTCTGTTGAGCTTATTGAATGTAATGGCCAATCAGAGGTGTTTAGATTAGTCA
Source organism: Poropuntius huangchuchieni (assembly GCA_004124795.1). Lineage (NCBI taxonomy): Eukaryota > Metazoa > Chordata > Actinopteri > Cypriniformes > Cyprinidae > Poropuntius > Poropuntius huangchuchieni. Next base: position 20,802 of record SCHK01345120.1, read on the forward strand.
GCGCTGAAGACACCAGAGTTTTGTTGTTGAGTGCGCGCTCTCACTGACTAATTTCTGCGCGCTTGCGAATTCTCTCATCGTAAACAACAAAGTGCACATACTATTTAAAAAAGAGCTTTATTTCACTATGGAAGCCCGTTTCTGCCACTAAATAAAAAATAAAAATAAACCTAGCGACTTTTTTTCTCACAATTCTGATTTTTTTCCCCTCAGAATTGCATAATATAAACGTTTCTAATTTTGTGAGATATAAACTTGCAATTTTGAGAAAAAAAATCAGAATTGCAAGATTTAAGCTCACAATTCTGAGAAATTTAAAATTGTGAATACGCAATTGTAAGAAAACTCTCTTTTTGCCTCAAAATTGGATTTTTATAACTTTTATAACTATATTTCTCACAGTTCTGAGAAAAGAAGTCAGAATAGTGAGATATAAATTCACAATTGTGAAAAAAAATCAGAAACTGTGAATTTATATCTTGTGATTCTGACTTTAAAACTTACAACTACAAGTTTTTATCATGCAATTGTGAGATAAAAAGTCACAATTACCCTGTTTTAAGTTTTATTTAGTCGTGGGATTGGGCTTCCATGTTTTGCTAATCATGCTAATCACTTGATAAGTAATCACTTCAGTAATTATTATGAGTTTTTGCAAACTTGCACTAGACTACAGTAATGTCATGGACCAACATGTTTGTGTTGTCAGAATTTGATGTGCTGCTTCCTCAAACACAAAAACAGTTTATATGTATTTTATTAATCAACATTAATAATCATTATTATATCAAGAGCAACAATTGACAAAAACACTTATTCTCATTATATTGCAGCCCTATGAGTTCCTGTTTTATTAAAGGAAAATGCCACCGTTTTTTTCAATATTCCACCTCTCCCGTCTCAGTGCGTGCGCTTAATCTCTCTAGCGTGCAGCGCAACTATGCTAGCGATTAGCTTAGCACCATTCATTCCTTAGGATCCAAACAGGGAT
>SCHK01345276.1:0-13746 GCA_004124795.1 Poropuntius huangchuchieni
AAAGACTGTGGCAGATCATTTAAATGAAAAGTTCACTCAAAAATCAAACTTCTGTCATTATTTACTCTCCCTCATGTCGTCTCAAATCCATATTATTCATTTCTTCTGTGCAACATAAAAGGTACATTTTTGCACAAATCATTGTGGACAACTTTGATACTTTTGCATACCTTTGGAATCTTTTGACTGAAAAATCAACATTATTAAAAAATCTATTTGTGTTCCACAGACAAAAATGGTCAGGTTCAGAATAACACAAGGGTGAGAAATGATGGTTATATGCTTCAATCAGGCCGAGATAATTTTGATAATTACAAAAAAATGTAACAGCTCTGTTCCTTCAATATTATGTCCAACCTTGTTAATACTTTTCTGTCACAGAGATTCATTTGCAGCATTTTTATTAGCAGACAGTAACTATTGAAGACTGCTGGACAGCCTGATTAAAGCTCAATGCTGTGCATAAGCAGTTCCCATCGATTCATTTGGCCAATACTTTAGAGTAACCAGGAGCAAGGAGCTTCCATTGATTCGGATGATTATATATATACATCTTTTGTCAAACTGAAAACAATTACCTGTAATCTTTTCCCTTACCTGACCCACTCTGTATTTTTATCTTTAACAGGACAAGCATTCTTTACCACATTTAAAAACGAGCAAGGTTTTAACAAGAACATTAAAGGCACCATCCAGAACATTGAGAACTGCAACAACAACATCCATAACTGTCAACATCAGGCTAGGAGCTGTGATTCAGAAACACTCATCTAAATGCATGCTATCATTTTTGAGAGTCTGACACATAACATTAAATATACATTGGTTAACTGAGTTGTTAATGAGGGGACATGCTATTAGAGTTTTCATTATGTTTTTTGCAGGAAGCACAACCTAGAGGTCAGTTTTTACCACAGTATAAAAATAAAACCATGCCTTTTTTGTTGCAAATCTAAGCTTATATTTTGCAACTGCAAGTAACCATCTTGCCACTATTTTTTCTAAAAATGTATTTTAGTTTATATCTCACCATTCTGACGCCCCTGGAGTGCTTAATTTCTCTTGAAAGAACTGAAGAATTGGTAATATTGTATGTGGCACCTGTTGCTTTGTTTCTGTCTCCTCCTCTGTCTTCATTAATTGCTTATTGACACGGGTGTGCTTTAGCATGAAATCTCCTAATTGGTTTATTGGGCTCGTTAGAAAAACAATTTACCCACAATCCAAAGTGAAGTGGCTGTATTGAACCCAGCACTGAATCTAGCATCCATCATAAAAATATGAATATGTTGCATCATGATGCATAATTAAAACAGAGTTCTTATGATTTACAGATCAAAAGATGTATCGGTTTGCCTGAGAGAAAAGTTACATTTAGATTTTCGCATACTTCAAGAGTACATAAATAAACAGAAACAACACCATTTTTTATCCTTTAAATACTGACATTATGATTAAGAGCTTTGATCTTTTCCCTGCAGATAAAATATTTTGGCGTAAAATATTTTGATGGGATGATAGCATCTCAGAGCCGCAGAAGTATTTAGATGGGCTATCATGTAAATCTGTTAAACCGAGCTCAGTTTATCTGGGGTCGCTGGCTGTTGTGCATTATCAGTCTTCCTTCGTCTGCTCTAACAGTCGTTTAATTCTGCTCCTCTGGTTCAGGACGTTGGATCTTATTGGATTCCGGCCTGAGTCTCTCCCGTGTGATCTGTCATGATCAATCGCCACTGCAGCCGTAGGGATAATGAATATAGCTAATGATGGGGATGCCGGTGGAGAATACTGCCTGCCTGTTAACTTATCTAATTAAAACATTGCATCACCAGACAATTAGACTGGCATCGCTCTCTCTTTTCTCAGGCCAAAATCAGAGCCATTAAGGGTCTAAGTCTAATTAGAAAAAGTATTTTCTGCACCGTGGGGTGTCCTGCTGAGGTGAAAACACATAAAACACTATCGATCTGTCCTGTTTGCCCTTAATTTTTTTAGGTCGCTGGATCCAGAGACAAAGAAAGAGAGCAACTGACAGAATATACAATGTAAAGAAGAATGTAACCATTTGGATTAAGAGAAAGAGGCTTTTACAAACACTCGCAATTTGATTGCTTTTCTATATATATTTGCAGAAATTGCCAGATAATTCATTCAGCTTACAGGGGAAATTCACTAAGAATGAATGATGGGCTGAAAGACTGAAAGAAATTGAATTGTGTAAGACATAAATAAGTTTCCAAATGTTATTTTCAAAGTGTAAAACCACACTAAATCTAAATAACCCACATTTCTAAAGTTCCAAATTTTCTTGTACTAAAAAGGGTACTGAGGTAATGAACGGTGATAAATTGTCTTGTCTTCACGCTGGCTTCTTATCACGCACCTCTGCATTGGCTTACAGTCAGTCCGCTGACATTGACTTTAGTGTAAAGGTATCATAGTCTTAGGTAGGCCTATAAGATCTAGAAAGAAATATGGAAAAGTTGTATTGACATTACAAAATGTATCCTATTTACATATGTTAATTAGTCTTCATAAAAGAGTTATTTTGAGTAGCGTTTGCAACTGATGATTTTTTACTTTTTATAAATAACAGTATTATTACAGTAAAATAGTCTGAAACTTCTTATCCACTAAAATGGTTCTGATACCAGACATTCAGAAGCCAGTATTCATGGTTGAAAAACAAACTGTTCCTTTCGCTTTCCAGTCCCATCCCTGAAAGAACAACACTTAATAAACCATTTTTTAAAATAAGTTTTTATAGGTATTTCTGTGAATCAGCAAGGCCGTTTTCAGACCTGTGTTTTATCTGGTTCAGTTTCGCTTTCACAAGGCAACATTTCAAAACAAACCAAAATGTATGCAAGATGCATCTTGCATATGAATAAAACCGTCCTCCCATTGGTCAGAGTACACCTGTTCTTCATAGCTTCATCCATCAAGAAGTTAGCTCTGCGGGCTTATTGTGAATGTAGGCATCTTTATTCCCGCTCTAACTGGTAAGTCAGTTAGAGCGGGAATAAAGGCTTTGTCAGGACAGCATTCTTGTAATGCACCTGTTTCGGAGAAGAGTAATTACACAACAGTTTAAGATGAAGAGGCTCTCTTTGGTTTTCAACTGCGATAACTAATGTGCTCACCCACAGAATCAAACACTGCAGCTTTTTACGTAACACATTTCCCATTATGGATTATGATACGGCTTGATTTGTTGGTCCGTTGGGCTGGATTGTTTCTCACCACAATCTAAACGCTCCAGAGTTTGTTTTCAATCTGGCTGAGACCACCTCGTTCAGGCGATCTCGGGCCGATTATTTTGGTGCAGGGGGAAAAAAAAAACAAAGGAAGAAAATGCACCAGGTTCCAAACAAACACTCCAAATGAGCCAGGTTTGGCATGTTGTTCATATAACAACATATGCATATAAAAATGTAGATTATGAGATTATACATTAATGTTATTGTTAATTTAACAATGAAATTGCATTTCTGTTATTGCAGGTAGACTGCTTTACTTCTCTACTCTCAGTGGAACTGAAGAATTGGAACCCAAATCATTAAATTCTTCTCAATTCCTCCCAATTGCCTTTCCTACATACAACACAAACCATTTCCTCTTTGTGGATTTTCCAATACATCATTAAGGAACATGTTTTGAGGCCCATACGGTTTCCTCAGATACACCTGTAAGAGAAAAGCTTCAGGAGGTCTACTGGAGAGGTAATTTATGATTGGCTGACCCATTTTGAAACTGCCAGCTTTGATTCTGGTGATATCTGACATGTAACTCGCTGGAAGTTGAGTCAGTAAATGCATGTGAATTATATATATTATACTATAATATGAATATAAGATGACACAATAATATAATGTGGCCTAGTAATACAATATGACAGCTAGTTTTAAAAAATGTAGGAAAATAATTAAACTCTCCTATGTAATTTTAATGTGGTATGACAGTAAAAACAACCTGAAAAGCTTGACTTCAAGATGGATGCAAAAGTCAGTGTTCTGCTCTGGCAGTTAACATGGGCTCTCAAATTCAAATTCAGGTTTGAATCTCACCTATTATTCGTATAAAAATGAATAGCCAGACTTTTACTTATTTCTGTTTATTGATTTATTAATTTAAAAATTTACAGAAATAAATAATGTGACCAACATGTACAGCGACTGATCAAACATGATACTATATTGTAATATAAATAATAAAATGAATATAATATCAAACAAAAATCTATTTAAAAAGTATTAAAATAAATAATACACAGTGTGGATCATTTGAATAGATTTTGAAAACAGTTTTGTGGGGGTCAGTTAAGATTCCTTCCTTTTATTCAGTCAAGATTCTTACTTGGTTATAAATAATTTCCATTTTAAATAAATCCTGTTCTTTTGAATTTTCAATTCATGAAAGAAAATGTATTAAGGTTTCCACAAAAATATTACACAGCACTGTTTTTAACTGTGATAATAATATGAAATGTAACATTTTAAAATATATTGAAGTAGAAAACAGTTCTTTTAAATAGTAATGATATTTATATAATAATATATAACTAAACAATAAAATATGAAATGGAAAGCCAGCCAAACAGATATGAGGTAGTGGTTTCAGTCAGCACTTGCCATTTTGTGTTGCATCCAAATGCATCAGACAGTGAACGAACAGACAGTTGATGGTCCGTGTGCACGTCGTCTGAGGCTGAGACTTGTTCCACATCAGCTTCTGTAGAACATCTGCCACAGATGAGTCTGAGAAAAACAATGAAGTTGATGATGTCTGGATGCAGTTACAGCAAAAGTTGCCTATTGCCGTGCTGCTTTCCTGGCTTTGTAACATCTGCCGAAGATTCTAGTAAATCCCAGCGACGTCATAATTCCCACAACACTGCTAGAAAGTCTATGAGAACGTCTGAGGTCAGCTGTAAGCCTCTTTTGACCAATCACTTACATGTTCTGTAAAAGAAAATGACACATGTAAAGGCCCGCACTGTTTCCCTCAGATTCACCCTCAACCTGCAGGTGCACTGTCACCATGGCAACTGCTGATGCGACGGAGAAGGGCTCACTCCAACTTTTGTGTTACAACACATCTATTTGAACCAGACAGAATGTGTCACAGGTGTAACATCCGAATAACAATGACTTCCAGGTGTTGAGGATCAAAGAACAGTCAACAGGATTGCAAACTGGCAGCTCCACGTTATTTGTGCTGACAGTGACAGGATTTCATAAAGTTATCTAAGTGAAGCTTTGCCTGGAACCGGTTGTAATAATGCTAATGCTATTATGTATCCTTCCTGGAGGAACATTGACTTCATTGCCATTTATATCCATGACAACAAGCATCCTTGCGATCCTTAATTGCTAAAACCAATAGTGTTTGTTCGCTCTGGCAATCTGTAGGATGTCTTAATCTGCTCCAGTTCACAGGATTAGAATTTAACAGCTCCAAACCCACCTCGGAATGTCATTAGGACGAGAACCTTCCCTAAAAACATAAAAGATGAAGAAAAACAGGCTCCTTGTGTTCAAATCCGGCATTTTAAATATATAATGACCCACTCAGACGGGGCAGACTCAATCTGTTTCGCTGAGAGGAACATGTCATTACAGAGCAGAGACTACATTTTGGTGAAATGTTCTTCATTTTTGCCTCATCCTGCACTTGCTAGCATGGAGATGTTTCTACTGCATTTATGTAATTCTCCAAAGTGGAGGCACGCATCGCTGGCATGTGATGTGATTTCAAGCTCACGACGATAAAACATTCATGTCCCACATCCTCTAAGCTGGGACTGCTTATAAAATCATTACAGAAATATTGTGCTTTTGGAAAGAAACTTTGGGGTCTTTTGGGTCGTCCTTCTATTAAATGTTGAATGGTGTCAAATGCTTTTTCTAAAGCCGACAAATGCTTCTCATTCTTGATGCTTTTTGCCGTGAATTTTTCAATGTTACACATCATGTCTGTTAAAAAGATTTCTGAATGTCGGATTTGATCTTTCTTGTTAGACATGAAACGATTTGAGCAACATCGGGATGCCAGAAAAGATCAAACACGGGTACGTGCGTTATGTTTTGATGTTCAGGAGATTAAGTTGTTCACATTTTCTGATTGATAAGTAGTACAGTGTATCCCTGAGTACATTTCAGTCTGCATATATTGAAAAAAACCTCAGGCAGATGCAGACAGAAAGAAGGAATCAGCCACTAAAGAGCACTTGTGGATCTGAAGATGTTAGATGGTGTGTGAAGGTCATAGGTGACTAATGCGCCATCTAAGCTGGAGATCAGTCTGAAATCACCAGCTGGCAATGACACACTTTTTCAAAGTGCAGTGTTTAATCTTGTGACAGGAATAAATCACAGCTGATAGCTGCAGTTTTTCCTTTGCCACTGAGAAACCTTCATTGTCGGGTTTCACTTTTACATGATGCATTTTATTAAAAGCAAATCTTATGATTTAAATATCATCACGCCATCCTGAACTAGGTTGCTAATGATTTAACTTTACTGGATACAAGGTTGCTTTGCAGTTGCTAATTTTAGCTTTCTGTTTGTGCTCAAGCAGTGAAAGAGAGTTGTAAAGAGGGTTTGAAAGGGATGGTGAATCAATGCAGAATCTTGTTAGGGCAAGTTAGAGAGGACAAGATTGAAGTGGAATTGTGAAGTCACTTTTTCACGATCTATGACCCCTGAAAACAGCTGTTGCAATTCGCCCCCTAGTGGCAGTCTTATGAACTTTCTGCTGTGAAGCTGCCATGATTCTGTTTATGCCTTCAGTAAAGGATTACAACAAAGAGCATTTATCCTAAATGGCTAAAAAACATAAATGATCATGGTTGGATGATTACAGAACAAATGACCACCAATTATTTTGATACAAATTTTTGATTTACAAAAGGTACACTATTGTAGTCAAACTGGATCTATTACATTTATGCATTTGGCAGATGCTTCTATCCAAAATGACTGATCCACTTTTGATCTGACAACCACAGTGGGTTAGAACTCATTGAAAATGAATGATTTCATCTGTCGTTTGTCATAAACAGTGAAAAGTCGTGTTGAGTGCAGGATGAGAATGAGACTTGGCAAGAGTGAAGAAGGACAATGAAACTGGACAAAAGTCGGGAGGGAGATGGAGACATGACAGCAATGAAGACAAAGAGTGAGACAAGGTAAGAGTGGAAGAGGAAAGTGAGATAAGACAGGAGTCCAAATGGAGTTTATTTTCCGTTCCTTCATTTTTAATTGCTCAGTGTCTCTTGAATCTCTCTCGACTATGGTAGCAGTTCTCAAATTACTGTTCAGTTTTGTAAACGCATTCATGCATGTGTGACACTCCTGCTGTGTGCGAGCCTGTAATGTGGCAGCATTGTTCGTTTATTTCGATGTTTTCTTCAAGCCCGAAAGGAAGGAAGAAAAAGGATGCAAATTAAATATGGAAATCAACAACATCCCACTTTTGCCAGCCACTTGTGCTCAAAACTCCTATGAGGTCATGTGATATCAGAGCCCCTTCTCACCTAATATTTTTGTCAACCTGATCTCATAAGAAAATGTGACCATCTACACACATGCAAAAGCCAAAATACATGCAATGCATTTCACAATCACAAACTATATTTGTTATTTCACAACGTTTTTTGTAACTCAAAAGACTCACTCATCACGGCTTGTGCATGTGAGGGGATCCTAGAGAGTCTGTAACTGAAGTGTCGAAGTGGCTGTTGCAGTGCTTGCTGAGATTTTACAGTCTCCCTAAGTGCTGACTGGAAATTGTGGGCTGTCAAAAAGGAAATGTCAATAATTCACTTGCAAACAAACGAGTCACAGAATCAGTAGAGAAAACAAGTGTAAACTCGGATAAGATGGCACAGAATATATTTTGTTTGAGCTTGCAGCTACATAATTTGAGGGAATTGAAGTGAAAAAGAGTCTGTTTTATCCTTACATATATATAGTCCACCGAAAAGTCCATTCAGTGCTAAAGCCATGTACCGCATTCGTCCAATTAGTGACACTGACAAATATGCAAATAAGAACTTCAACCCAGATTTATGAATGTACAGCATGAAACATCAGTTTATGAATATCCAGAATTCGTTTTTAACCCAGGTAAAGTATGAGCAGCATAAATTGCAAAACAGTTGTGCCCTATTGTGTCTTCATAAGAAACCAGCTCACAGTCCAATAACCACATAACCAAAGCCAAGATTCCTCTTTATTTCTCAATGTAATAAGCCCTGGGTTATAGTACTCCATTAAACTAAATGGAAGATGATACAGCCCTTTTGGACAAACCGCTGGCCCTGATTTCTGTCACCTGAGTCAGAACTCTCCTGTCACATACAGAAAAGGCCTGTTTTAATATTCAGCCTGCAGCGTGACGATGTCCATAACCTCAGTGCCACGAATACAGCTCAGGTTATTTTAATTTCTTTGTCGCTCATACTAATTAGATTTCCTGCTCCTCTTTTACAGCGGCCGCTTTTGAATGGCGCTTTGAACTTGGCTCTTCTCTGAGGTGGTACAGGGAGGCTGAAATGATAAGAGAGGAAAACCGTAGGACGGTTAAAGAGAACTTCCTCGTGGAGGCGAGCTTTGGGAGATTAGGATCTAAGATGAGCCTTGGCTGTCTCTCACTTGCTCTGTGTATGTGCAGAGGGAAGGAACGGAAGGTCTCATGTGTTGTAAAGACAAAAACACAGACCTGGAACCGAGCAGATTTTAGATCTCTCTATTAAATCATGTGTCTCATAATCATCTAAACTGCTTGCACATACAGTATAGCCCAATGTAGCCTATAGATGAAGACAGATCGGCTCCTGCTGCGTACCTTATCTCTATATGTGCAGATGAACAGATCAATATGTTACATGTTTCCCATATCATACAGACATCGTCATACAGTGTTCTCTGGATTTATCAGTATCAGATTTGAAAGAATATCGCTTGAAATAATATTCAAATGCTTTCCCACCCCCGTCTCTCTCTGTCTTTCTTTATCCATTTAGTCTCTCTCTCTTTCGCTATCTCTCGATATCTCTCTCTCTCAGTCTGTGTCTTTCTCTCTGGCTCTTGCGAACTTCACAGACCATAAAATCAGCGATTGCATTGCTAGGCAACTAGCATTTGCAAGAAGCAGGCTGGAGTGAAAGCTTCTTAGTGCTTTTTCAAATGTAGAATATGGTCATGATTGTTAACGAGAGACACACAACATGTTAAATCGGAATAAACTGTTCATCTGGCATGCTAAAGTCACGACTTTACACAATTGGAGTTTTATAGTATTTTGGAGTCTTTATGCGTTTTATGTTCTAGAATAATCTTTATTATCTGGAATCTGAAAGTCACATTTTTGTGCTTAATGCAAAATTGTATTAATACTGAGCAGATCTGTGTCACGGTTGACAAGTGGTTTTAGAAAATGTTCATATTGCACATCATATCCACAGGGCAGATTGTAAAAAAATAGTGTGCAATACACAAAATTAGTTATATATTCAATTACATCTTGAACTTTGTGTCCAAAATCTGCTATCATCCTGAGGCTACATGCACACACGGGGACGTGCAGCCGCTGAAAATATTACTCATCATTATCTGGGTTACTAATGTTTTCATCACCTCCTCCAGTGTTTTGAACTCTGGAAAAGTTCCCAGGTACATAAGTTGAACTCAAAATCTGCTGATTTTGTTACTGTCCACACAGAGCCTCAATTTCATATGCATTTTTGTGGCATGTATTAAAGGACAAACAAAATCAGGGAATTGAAGTGATGAGAAAAAACACTTACAAACCTTTTGTGTAAAATAATACAGTAAACTCACAACAGGTTTCATTAGATTTGCTCATAAATATTAATAAAGTGATGTGAGTCTTAACTGATTTGCTGAAAGACACGCATTGAACTTTGACATGCCTTTCTAATTTATAACCATTGCTATGTCTCTGCATTTGATAAACAGTTGATAAACAGCACTGAGAAATCTATTTTTGCAAGTGGCTTAGAAGTATATTTATTATTAGCACAAATAAATAATTCACAAATTGCTAAAATCTAAGGCCTACTTTTACCAACTGGCTAATTAGACACAGATTGTTTATTGGTGTTTCTTCTGTGGGCACTTTTGGACTTTTAGAAAAATAAACTCTTAAACTTTCACTAGTTTAATTTATACACTAACAACATCCATCAGTGTATACTGTAGGCTAAATGCATCATGTTATTTTTCTGAAACATTGTGAACATTTCCAACACAGTCATTTCCATTTCTGAAATGATGTTTTGTGTTTAACAGCACACTGTGATGAGAATGACATTTTTGAAATGAAATGACTTGTCTCACCTCTTACATAACTAGAATTTAGATAAATATTTGCCTTGATGTTCTTTGCACATCACATGTCTCCGTCTCATTGGTCATAAAAGTAACTTTTTTCATTCTTTGTTCGCACAGATATTGTGCTGCTTGCTTTTTCTAGTTGCATTTTTAAAGTGCGAACTTATATTAGCTAGACATTGTGTCTTATTGAGAAAGCGGATATTTACACAGCGCAGTAGAACACAAAACGCATCTGCGAATGCTTTGGAATAAAGAAAACAACATAAGCGCGGCAGGAAGTGAAAAATTTACATACAATCACAAAACCTTAAAACCATTTAAAATATATATTATTTACAACAACTGCATGCGAAGCCTGTGAACTCTGTAATGAAGGAAAAGACCATTTATAATCAAAACACAAATACAAGAATGTATTGTAAACCAATCAGTAATGTATTGTCTCTTATGCCACCCTTTCCCAGCAAAAGATTACTTTTTTTGTGGTGGGGCAAATAAAGGTTGGGGGAAAAATCCTTATTTTTGAGTCCTGATAAGGCTAGTGTAATCATTCAGTTTCCATTGTGTATATATATCAGAGTATGCAGTAGTATTACATCTGATACCATCTCTACCACTATAGTGTATATGGCACTGTCATGGTAGGCAACTTTCTGAAAAGTAATTTTGAGAAAGTTCAGCTAGTGCTTTGTCATGTGAAGTCTTTGTAGCCCATAGTTACATTCATGCTACACAATAGTACTGAAGAAAATGCTGCCCCTGAAGTCACTAGAAACTGAACAGATTGAACTCTTTGGTGCTGTCATGTTGAAAAAAGTTTTCCTTCCACATCCTAGATTGAAAATACGCCCTTTTAAATTTTTTCTTTACTTTAAAACATGCTAGAAATGAAAAAAAAAAAAAAAAGCTAGAAAAAGCTAGAAATGCCTCTTACATGTTTAACATCTACATTTAGAACATGAACATATTTGTTCTTGTTTGGGGTTGCATGTTAACTAACAGCGCAGTTGCAGTACAGTTTAGTTATGTTTCCAAATCAGTTTTAACGTGACCTTCAAATGTTAAATGAAAAATAATTGAGTGCCCAAAACTGAAAGAAAACCTTTATGTGAAGAATGAAACTTGACACTTTCTGGATGCTGCTAATTTTCCAAATGTTTGAATTATTTGTACACTAATTGAAGTTTTGGAAGTGGTTCCCCTAACCATTCATTAAATTGTGTGTGTGTGTGTGTGTGTGTGTGTGAGTATGAATAATTTGCCTGATAGAGAGAAAGTGTGTGTGTGAGAGAGAGGTGGGATGAAAGATCATTAGAGGAGAGAAAATTATGAGTTAGCTAATCATTCACCCTGATCTGCATTGATAGTGCTTGTTAACGTGACTTAATCTTACACCAGAGAGAGAAAGAGATGAGGAGAACATATAAAACATCATTTATTACTATGACCACCTATGACTTACATTACCAGTTAAAATTTGGATCCACTTGACTAAATTTATGCTTCTCATGATGATCATAAAAACACTTTGATTCAAAGGCTTATGCTAAAATGCTTGAAATGAGATTTTAGACAATTATAAGTTACTGTATGCACATGTAAGAATTTATTTACAGAACAGTTTTTTACTGCCTTAATGGGACCATAAAGGCTCCAGTATACTTCAAGCAAAATCGAAGAATGAACTGGTGTGGTGTGCAATAACAGATTTGTTTGGAGTCTTGAAATTGCTTTCAAATGCGTGCTCGCTTTTTACTTTCACTTTCGAGATTTGCGATCACATGCACTCTGTGTAGCTATACTACGGAGTAGCACTCGGCAGTACTTACAACACATTTTTACATATTTGTCAGTGGCGCTCAGGATCTGCAAATCATTTGCCATTGCCCTATCATTCATCTCTTCTTACTCTGTTTATGTGGTAAGTGAACTTATATTACTTATATAAGTACTTACACTTATATTACTGAAATGTAACAGGCTAAAATATCTTCTTTTGTGCTCAACAGATACTCATGCAGGTTTGAAAAGACATGAGGGTGAGTAAATGAAGACAGAATTTTCATTTCTTGGTGAACTATCCCTTTAAACGAAGAACGAAAAAGAAGTATAAAGAAGTAAAAAAAAAAATGCCTAACACTACATGGAAACTTCTTAAATGCTGTTTAAAAAGCAGTATTCTTAACATATAGTTTTAATTTGTTTTGGTTACTAATAATTCCAATTTTTATATTTGTTGTTGTTTCTAACGGATCTAATGCTGTTAATCAAACCTTTTTACTTTAGTGTACATTCAGAACTTAACAAGACTCTTCTGAGTTTTTGCTCAGAATCTGATAATCTCCATAGAAATCAGTGCGTATAGATTTTTCCACATAGATTCTGTATGGGGTTCAAGAATGCAGGTAATCACACAAATTCTTCATGCCTTACTACAATAATAACAGTAAACCTTTTTTGGACACGATATTTCACCAAAATGTTGCTAATGTAATCGCACCTTCATTGTCTTTGTCACTCTTGCGTTAGATCCCCTGAAGGATCCCGGGCAGTTTCAGGTCAGCAGCCTCTTCCAGTCTGTCCGTTTTTAAAGTGCAGTCGCTGCTGTGCTTCTCCCAGTGGACTCACAGCAGGGGATCGGTTCGTGGAGTGGAATGCTGGTATCTGCTTTTCTCTTAATTTTTGCCAAGCCTTGTGTGGTGAGGGTCAGTAAGCTTAAAGGCGCCCCTCTCTACAGTTCACAGCCTGAAAAAAAGTGATGCAAGGCTCTAAAAAACACAATAAAGAAAGGGCGAGGCGAGAATAACAGACATGAAAAACACCGTTGTTCCTGATCGCACCTCTCATTCGACATGGGCCGATGAGTCAAGAGCTCTCAGGCGTAACGAGACAGACAGCGTGAGATGGATGTATCTCTGTATTGTTGTGGACCTTGACCTTCATTCCAACAGAACACAGACCTCCTCACCGAGAAATTGGAAACTGCGGCATGATTTTAAAACAACTCCAATGTCAAACAATCCACACATAAAATTTAGTGACATACATCCATGGCTGTCACTTTGTTTTAAAAAGTGGCGAGGACAGTTGAGTCAACTGGGGTGCATTGACCTTTTGTAAATCTCACAACTGCGGGACAGAAGTTTGTGTAAAAATTGGTTAATATTATAGATTCCTGTACTTTGTTTAGATTATAAATGACTATTTATCAGTAGTATGTAAAAAAAAATGTATTTAATATTATTAATCTGGGTCTTTTTATTTGAAAAATTATTAGTGTTCATTTTTTACTAAAAAATGAAATGAATTAATGTCATTAATTACTTGACCCCATGTTGTTCCAAACCCGTAAAAGCTTAGTTCGTCTTCAGAACACAATTTAAGA
>SCHK01345387.1:0-11728 GCA_004124795.1 Poropuntius huangchuchieni
ATATGGTATTTAGCATCTGAATCTAACCATGTCATGTCAGCCGTCTATTAATTCTCATGTTAATCACTGCGCCTTTAGCCCCGTCAGTGTGGGGCACTTTTTTACCCCAAATAGCATACTTTAACATATTCTTTCGTTATTTAAAAAAACGTTGCTTTAATTATAAACAAAACTGAAAATCATAAAGAAGACCTTTGTCTCAAAATATATGCATTGATTTTAGCGATTCTCATTTGCTACTTAAATCTACAACGTTTTTAAAAACATAAAACATTAGATCAAGCAAGCACAGAATCAACTTTGCACTGCTGCTCATGATTGCGTCAAACAGATAAACACTAGCATCTTGAAAACCGAATGTTTTCGAAAGTGATACGCCACGTTTTTGTGCCATGTAGTAGTTTAGATTAAAATAATACCAAGGCGCCTCTTACCCCATTGTACCCTATATATAAATATATATACAGTATACATGTATGTTTACAAAATCTTAAAGGAAAATTGTACATTTTATGTTTCTAAGTTCTGTTATTAACTTCTCTGTACGGTATATGTGTAATAAGTTTTTTTTGCATAAATGACATGAACAAAAAAGACAATCACATTTCAAAATAATTTTGACAGTCCAGTTCACAAGCACAAAAACACTTCAGAGTTTCTCAAAGGCTGGACTTGTTTTTGCAGTCTGTGTTTACAGTGACACATAAAAGACTTCTATAGACTTCCCAGGATGCTTTGAGCCTCCAGCAGCTTCAGTAGCACTGTAAAAGTGCTAAAAATACAGCTGCCCATGTTACAAAACAAGAGCTTAAAGTGAAAGCCATTTAGAGTGGATTAGATCTCTGGAGAAGTGTTAATGGACAAAGAGAGGAAAATCATACAACACTTGCTTAGCACTTACAGTTAAGATACAGTATTGATGAAAACTTTAATAAAGGAAGGATGTACAAAAAAATGAAAAGGAAACGGGGCAGAGGGAAACTCAATGAAGTGAATAGATGCAGGAAAGAGACGGAGAAAATGATTGGAAACACCGCTGGACAAGAAAGAAAAGCAGATGATGGAAATATTAATGTTTGTGTTGTGTGTGTGTGTGTTCACACAGGCGGAGCAAGAGTGTGTGTGAGCGTGCAAATTCAGCCCACTCAACACTTTGTACCCCGCTGATAAATCAAAGAGGCTCTTGAGTAGAACTGAGCCAAGACAACAGTTAAACACAGCACAGCGGTCAACCCAAACTCATCCTCTTCCTGTTTCCTTCAGACAGATTTCAAAGACATGACACATCACAGCTCAGACGCTCTGCAGGTACACTATAAGAGACCATACTTGTAGTATTTCATCTCATTCCATGAAGTCTTCTTAGAAAAGATCAAAGTTTAGTTTTACGTGACCTGGAAATTAAACAGTTTGTTTTTGGTACTGTTGTACTGTTCCTAAGATACTGTCTGTTATGATGTTATCTGCTTACACACTGGACTTATAGAAAAATAAACTTTTATTCCTCAGACTTCCCAAGTGCATAAACATTCTAATTTTAGGAGGTACTTTTAAGCGCTTCTCTACAAAGATAGACAGATCCTGTTTCTGGGGCCCTATGATTTCCGTGGACGGAATCCAGTCATAAAAACGGAATTTACTGTATTTAAATGTGTTTAAATTTGTCAAACTTTGGATGAATTCATCAGAAGTAGGTCAATTACACTTCAATCAATCGTGATATGGACTAGTATCTGTAAATATTAAGCTGCAAAAAGACTATTTAAATATGAATCCTGCATGTTCTGTGTGTATGAACGACGCAGACGTGTGGTTTTGTTTACTACACACACTGAAGCGTGTGACGCTCGCAGAGATTTCAGAGTCTGCCGTCTCACTAAATGAGGACATTAATATGAACAACATCTCCAGAATTGCTCTGAGAGTCACTTAATGAGCAGTTTACTGTTTCATTTGAGTAAAACTAGCGTCATATCATACATACACAGAAATATAAAGGTATTCACGGCAACTCGTTTAACTAAAAGTTTGGTTTAACTTGGAGACAGAAATATATTACTAGTGCTTGATAGAATGTACATACTACTATTAAAATAATTAAAACCCTATTTTCTTAAAGAATAATCACACATTGTTTCTATGCTTTCATTTTAATGTTTGCCAAAAAACAATGTTTGTATAATTTTCCATAATAAATAGAAGATAAATAAACAAACTTGTTTTATGTCTTCATTTGATATTGAGTAAAATTTAAATACACAACAGAATTTATGAGAAAAATACAAGTATCTTATAAGGCTATTGTAAGAATAAATCTGAACACATTGAGTTTTTATGCATTAAAATAAGATAAGCTAAAACAGAATTTGGTAACAATAAAACAAAAATAAGGCCCTAAACACGCAATTTTTTAAAAAAACTTTTAAATGATTTCGCATCAATTTATTAAGTTTCATGACTTTAATTACTTAGACATGCTTTTTGAATAATAAAATTCAATTGAATCATTAAAAAGGAGTCCAGAAAAAAAAAAAACAGAATCAAGAAAAATTAAAACAGAAAAAACGGATTTCATACAATGTAAAAAATGACTGTGATTTTAACGGTAAAAAAAACTGAAAATGCTACAGTAAAAACATGTTAAATGGTTAACGGTAAGTTCCCCTAATATACACGATGAAAAACTGTAATAGACATTTCAGACAATTCTACGGTGAAATAACATTTTTAGAAGTGAAAAAGAATGTAAAATTTACAGGGAAAAAATGTAAATTGACGTTCCCAGAATTCCCTGTGTTTCATTTCAAATTGGATGCTTTTTCTTTGAAATAACTATGTTTCTTCTTAGTTTTTTCTAATCAGTTATGTTTCTTAGGGTTGTATTTTACATTAAATATTGTTAAATTATTGTTTATTGCATAATTCAGTTTAACGAGTCTCTCCATTATGGTGTTTAGTGTTTGTGTGAATGACACTGCGCACCATCTATATATGTTATTATTTAAAAGCTGCTTGTGATTGGCTTTGGTTTGATTTCAGTGCTTCAATAGGTTGGTATACTAACATTTTATCAGTTGCGGTAATTAACTGTAAAATTACGGTATTTAACTGTAAATTTAAGTTAAAAAACCGTAATACCTAAAATGTTGCTACCGTATTTTTTACAGTAGAATTCCGGCAACCACAGCTACCGTTTTTTGCGTCCCATCATTTGACCCTTATATAACAGCACACGGGTCACTCCTCTCTCTGTGCTTTAGCTTCTCACACTGACGCATGCAGCAGATCGGTGCGTCAGCTCTCCGTTAGAGTCGCGTCCAACCTTGGGCCGCCGTTGCTCACTATCACGGGCACCATCTGTTCATACTGCAATCAACCCAGCGGGCCGCCCCCTGCCGCTCCATCCCGTGCCAGCTGAGGAACCGCTCTGCGAGGTGTGTTTGTGAAAGCGGCGAGACAGTTTATGCAGAAAGAGGAATTTAGAACAAGTGTGGCTGAGCTGAAAGAGGAAAAACAGAGCGTGTTTGTGCACCTCAGAGCCAAGTCAGAGCGGATCAGTGAATCCATTCATTCCGGGTCAATTTGGGCATGTTACTCGACAACACCAATTCATTAGCACGATCCCTCACCGTCTCGCTCAGAATTACCCACCCCCTCCGCTATCCAGCGCTAACCACGACCCACAATGCACTGGAACAAGCAGTCTACGTTCAATCAGATTGAGCGATGTTGTAAATATTTCAGCGGCCGTCTCTCTCTCAAATATCTGTTTACTCGCTGCATCTCTTTGGATTCCGAGCATGAATTTTTCACTAATTCGGCAGCCGGAGCGGCCTGGTTTTCAGAGCCCCTCTGAAGTCGGATGGCGTTAGAAAGAAAGGAATGAAAAGAGCGTTTGGTTATCAAACGAGGGAAGCGGGTTTATTCAGACGCCCACACGTGTGCTTTCACAGGCGGCCCTGACCTCGAGTGCGCGGCTCGTACGCTCCCAATAAAACGGCCTCATTAGACGCGGGGAAAGCGTGCCGGGGCCTTGAGGCTGAATGGGTACCACAGTACCACAGGAAGCTGGAGGAATCTGATGCCAGATTAAGAACTAAACATCGTTTTTCTGATTTTTTTTCCTCTTTGGTTTTCAGAGCCGTCTGCACTTGTGAATGGATCTTGAAGGAGAGTGAAAGAGTAGAAAGTAAAAAGGTCATTGAGGTCTTGTCTGTGAGTTTGCACTTCCTGTCTGCCTCAGAATAAAAGCCAAGCTTTCTGCACAGCATACACTGAATAATGCCAACTTTTTTCTTTTTTAATAGCATGTGAATGCGTCATTCTGTAGGGACCAGAGATATATTAAATATTCTCAATGATTTTACTGTGAATAACGCAATTATTCAAATTCAAATTCACACCTAGGAGCATGTAACTTGACTTTAATTCAATGTGTTCTTGTCTCTGAATCTTATTTAATTACTTTCTGTGAATCAGTTCAAACTGTACATTTTAACAAACTGATTCAATGATTTGAATAATTTTTATTTTGTTTAAAGAAGAAAAAAGATTTCAAGAAATCTTTGCATGTCATTTTTGGTGTATTAAAAATAGAACAAAACCATTTCAGTAAAACAGAAAACAGATATTTCTGTTTATTACTATTGTTTTAACCTAAATACATTCGCATAAAATTGCAAAAAAAAAAAAAAAGTAAATAGAAATAAACATGAATAAACATGGCACCTGAATACATATATTTTTCAGTTTTTTAGATGACATCCAATATCATATCACACATCTTGATATTTATGAATATCCTCAAAAATGGATTAAAGATTTTATTATTTAAAAAGGGAAACATCTTTTTGAATGTAATTAAAACTGTAAGTAAAATACAGCAGGAAAAAAAACATCATTGACTTGCTATTATAGTTTGTATTCATATTTTGAATCTTTATTTTCCATTACCATATCAGTTTTAGTTCTCAAGTTTTAGAACTTTTTGTCATTTTCAGTAGGGTTTTTTTTCTTTTTATTATATTTTTTTTTTTTTAAACGTTTAGGTATATAGGTTTTATTAAGGTATTATTAGGTATTATGTTGAATTTTTATTCAAGTTTTAGCTTGTTATTTTAGCAAATCAAGTTAAACAATTAGAATGAAACATGTTGCTTTTTTATATTAGGTTTTATTTTTTGTTTTATTTTTAAGTTTTTTTTTTTTTCTTAACGGTTTTATTTTATTCTAATTCTTTAATGTTTTTAATTTTAGTTTAACTTAACTATAATAACCCTGCTTAAGGCATGTTTTCCACACAATTTATCACTAAATTAAACACATGAATGATGTTTGTTCATTTTTATTTATATGCACTAACACCACAACATGCAGTAACTAACAGCGATATTTACCTACAAACATTTTTCTCCTAAAACATTTTCATGCCAAAAACCATAAAGCAATTCCAAAAAATGATTTTGTCGTCAAAAACGTGGTAAATATATTAAATGTTGTGTCTAGCGCTGGTAGTACGCATTTACAAACGTAAGCTCATTCTTAGTTATGGAGGTGTGCAGCTCCTGGGAGGTTCAATGACAGTGTGAATGGAAAACAGATATGGGGCTTAAGAGCTCCCTCTGTGTGTGTGTGTGTGTGTGTGTGTGTGTGTGTGTGTGTGTGTGTGTGTGTGTGTGTGGAGGTGAAAATCGGCTTGTCTCAGCAAAGTGCTGAATTCCTAGCAGAGTTCAGCGACCCCAGGCCATCAAACGCAGCAGAGGAGAGACAGGAGGATGTGTTCATCTCTGTGTGTAAGCTGCAGTTTTGACCTCTGACCCCATTTTCAGCGCACACCACTCTCCTCGTTACATATTCATCACCTCACATCCTGCGTTTAAACCACATCGACTCATGTGCTCTGAGACGAATCAGACAGTTCTCAGTCCATGTGTTTGCAGGACCACTCGTTCCAGTTTTCTCTGCTGTTTTGGCTTGATGCAATGTTCAGTTTTTCATTCAGAGCATCATCAATACCACAGTCAATATCATTTAATTCATTTAAGTATAATTTTAAGAAATGGCTTCTTCATAATCAACAACGTAAACATTAATGTTGCTTTATTTTGACAAGTTGCTTTTTATATTTACTTTTTTCTTTTCTTTTTTTGTCATTTTGTATAATCCGTCGTTTAATTGTATTTTAGAGAGTTTGAGAGTTAGAGAGTCTAAGATTGTTCTTTATTTCCACATAATTATTCGTCAATATTTTATTTTTTATTTATGATCTTTAATTTAGTTTTTAAATGGTATTTTTAATTATTTTTCTCATTTAATTTTTCATTTGTTTACTTCCTTAGTTTCTCACTTTTCTTATTTCCATTTAGAATTATTCAATATTTTTATATTTGTTTTTAATTTCTTTATTTTATTTTTATTTATAATCTTTGCTGCAGTTTTAAACCTTTATTTCATTTTATTTTTAATTATTGTTTTCTTCATTAGTTTTGCATGGCTCTTTTCTTATTTCAATTTATTTATTTAATTATTTATTTATTCATTAATTTATTCATTAATTCATTTATGTTTATAACTACTGGCCAAGCTAGTACACAAATAAAACTTTTTTTTTTTTTTCCATTCATAATAATTTATCAGCATGTTTATTTTATTTTTTTAATTAGATATTTTTATTCATTATTTATATATTATTTATTCCGTTCTTGCTGGTCTGACAAAAGATTGTGAATTTGTGTTACCCTGAAAGGCACCAGTCTGAACAGTAGTTATAAGATACTGAAACACTAAAAGAAAAAAAAAGACAAAGAAAGGGGGGAAAGAGAGAGATTGCACGGAAAGATGGGCAAAAAAAAGTGAGGTTCTGTGCCGGCTCATCCCGCGGGAATTGTCGTCATGGCTACATCCTTCCAGCAGCAGCTCCCTGATTCCCAGAGAGCGACGAACGCAAGACGGGAGAGAGACAGACAGATGGAGCGGCTCTTACTGCTGAGAGAGGCTGAGGATTGAGATGCTATATTACAGACACACAGAATAAAGACCGCATGAAACACATTTGCATCCAACTCAACTTCCTTAATGCACTTGGTTTTGGTGTTGCATCTCGCTGTATAGTTTCGTTAAAACAGCTGTAGCAAAAATAGTTCTAGTCAATTTTCTATAGATATAGTTGCGAGTGTGTATCTGTATTCATCAGCAGCGGTCCCAGCGGCAGACACCGTTTTAATCAGAAATTCAAGCAGCTCTCTCTCTCTCATGTTTATGTCTTCCACTGAACAGCATTTCAAGACAGACCTATTCAGCCCCGTCCACAACACATCTGAAAATGATGAAAACAGATATGAGGCGGGAATAACAAAGCCTGGCAGAGAACAAAGACTACACAAAGAAATACAGTAGCGCAAACTCCTTCACAGGAAATGACAAAGAAAGAGAGAGGCTCCGAGGAACTGATGTCAGACGTCAGATGGCCATTTCTGATTAGATGCAGATTTGGGAAAACGTCACAAAAATGAGGATACTGTAAAACAGGAAAATATATCTACTACAGTATACTACTGCACTTATAAATAACATTAATTCTAACATAAGGTACTTCAACACTCGATCATCACTTAAAGTGTAAAGTAGGGTCCCTGGTATATTACGACAATTTATATAAGGGAACAACATTATAAATAATACAAAATAATAATAATAATTATTATTATTCATTTTTAATAATAATAATAATAATAATAATACAGATCTGTAAT
Organism: Poropuntius huangchuchieni; assembly: GCA_004124795.1. Classification (NCBI taxonomy): domain Eukaryota; kingdom Metazoa; phylum Chordata; class Actinopteri; order Cypriniformes; family Cyprinidae; genus Poropuntius; species Poropuntius huangchuchieni. The sequence continues at coordinate 7,752 of SCHK01345387.1, forward strand.
GCATAATTGTTTCATTGCAATATTAAAAATAATCGCTAACACTTTAATATAGTTTAATAGTTTAGTTAATTTAATATAATTTTAATATAATAAAAACAATACATTACTGTTTTATTATTATTACTATTATCACTATTATTTAAGTAAAAGTCATGTAGTTGTAATAATAATAATGCTACAACAAGATTGATTTTAAATATTAGTAATATTAATAATAATAATAAAAAACAAAACCGTAACATTGTTTTTAATACATTACTGTTTTGTTAATTATTATTATTATTATTGCTACAACTATATTGACTATTTTAAATACTAATAATGACGATAATACTACTACTACTACTACTAATAATAATAATGAACTGTAATGTATAATTTTGTTACTTAAGTTTTAATTTTTAATTTTAATACAACAAAAAATAAAAGATTACTGTTTTGTTATTATTATTGCTACAACTACATTGACTTTTGTAATAATTGTAATAATAATAATAATAATAATAATATTTGTGTAATTCTTTTTAGATTTTCCTATATTATTTTTAATATAGTAACGCAAAAAACATTAGTTTTGTTATATTATAACTATTACTACTACTACTACTACTACTACTACAACATTGTAATAATAACTACTATTTTTAATAATAATTTATTAATAATTTAATTTATAATATTTTAGTTTTATTTATATAGTAATAAAATAATTACTGTTTTGTTATATTACTACTACTACTTCTACATTGTAATAATAACTAGTATTTTTAATAATACTAATAATAAATAGATCTATAACAGAAATAAAGATCTTGAAGGAATTCAGCTTACTAAATTTACAGAGAGGTAATGAATATTTTAATTGACGACTAAAAGTGTGTGGAGAATAAACCTATGTTAGTCTGTCACTACATGCAGGACTAACAATTAACGCTGAAATGTCAGATGTAGTGAAAGCGCAGAGATAGAAGCGGGCTGCCAAAGTCATTGGATTCTCAAGGACACTGCGGCGAAAGAGAGTGTGTGTGTGTGTGTGTTTGATGGAGAGAGACGAGCGCGCAGGAATATGAGAGGCAGCCTGGGAATACACTCACGTGGATTGGCTGCACCGTGAGCATGTGTGTCAGCGTGTGTAAGTGTGTAAATGTGTGTGGCTCCGAGGGCGGGGCTTGGCATCTGCTCCACCAAGCATCCTGAGGGAAGTAGAGTGATGACGGCAGGCTTTGTGCGAGAGAATCGTGTTAATTTATCTCTACGGCTAACGAATCGAGGGTTATAAGAGTAAAGTGGATTCAAGCGGACACAAATTGTTAGTCTTCGCAACTTGCTCACGCTTGTAGTTCAAACCAGCGGAGACTGATTAGCCACCATTTGAGCAGGAGGTGTGTAGAGCAGAGACACACTCCATTACCTGAGCCGAGCCAGAACAGACTCAACACAACGTTTGATTGGTAAACTTCTGCCCAGGCCAAGACCTGATCAATGCCACCCACAACCACTACTTGGTTATTTTTTGCTCAAGGCCCTTCACTTCACAATCACATCTTAGTAGGTGTGATAAATTGGCCTTTCCTGTGTGAGTGGATGCTTGAGGATGAGCCATCCCTGTGTGATTCCTTCAGCAGTAGTCTGTGTTTGTTCTCCTGTGAGCGATGCTGAGACTCACATCTGTAACCCATCACAACATAATCTCAGAGCGGCCAGAAAACTCTTCTGGAGTAACACAATCTGGAAGAGCTGCAAGATTCTGATTATACAACAATATGGCTACATTTTAAAAATAATTACAATTAATAAAAATAATTTTAAAAAAAATTAAATGATGATGATGATGACAATTATATATTTTTAAAAAATACTACAAACTAAATAAATATTACTATTTTAGTATTTCACTGTAAAATAAAAGTGTGCATTCAGAAAATAAAATAAGAATAAGAACAACTAGTAGTAGCAGTACAGTAGTAGTATCAGCATTATTATTATCGCTAAATAAAAATTACTACAAACAAAACAAATATTAATATTTAAATATTTCCCTGCAATAACTGTAATTAATAATAATAATAATAATAATAAAAAATAAAATAACTAAATAAAAAAAATTGCATTTAAGAAAAATAAGAACAACAAAGAACTATTATCATTATTGCTAAATAAAAATATAAAAAATGACTACCAACAAAAATATTACTATTACAATTTCACTGCAAAAAAAAAAGTGTATTTAATAATAATAAATAATAATAATAAATATAAACTCGCCAAATTAAACAAACTAATCATTTTAATATTTCAATGCAAAATAAAATGTATATTTAAGAAAAAAATAAGAACAAACAACTACTACTACAACTATTATTATTATTGTGAAATAAAAATATAAAAATTACAAAATTAATTATTAGTATTGTAATATTTCACTGCAAAAACAAAACAAAACATAAAATCACAAAATTAAACAAAATAATTATTATTTTAATATATTACTGTTTTAATATTTTACACAATATTTTATATTGTGCACAAGAAAAAATATTATTATTATTACTAAAAACACCAAAAATATTACTAATGTAATATTTCACTGTAAAAATATATAATTTTATATAATATAAATAATTATAAAACGAATAATAGTTAATTAAAATAGAACTATTGTAATAATTGTTTATTGTTTATAATAAAACAAAAATAATCATAAACATTATTAATAGTTTAATTTCACATTACAACTGTTAAAATTATAATAAGAATAGTTATGGCTGTCTTCTTTATTTTCAAACATTAAACCACTGAACTTTTCTGACAAGAAAAAAAATATTGCAGGGAGCCCTTAAAGCTTTTTTAAGCATTACTCATCAGCAGTTTGGGAAGGCATATGTTATGTTTCCAAAGGCACATTAAAGCATTAAATCAAGCCAAACTCGTCATGATCATGAGCTGATCACGCCACACTTCACTCTGAAAGACGCTGCAAGTTTCAAACCATGTGTGACTTTTCCTTCTGTGGAACATATAAAATATAATCTTTTCAAGAATGGTTTCTTCTGTCTTGATCCATATATTAAACATCAATGAGATGCAAAAAACAGCATTGGTCTCCATTTACTTTCACTGTATTGACAAAGACATTTTTTTCTTTTTTCATGAATCTTTTTCAGTGAACTATCCCTTTTAGCGAAGAGAAGGCTCAAACAGGCTCTCAGCAGTAAACAGTTCACGCTGAACTAAACATCTCCGAAGAGGTACACGGAAACAAGCATGTAAACCTACAATCCTCCTCAATGTCAAACTGCATCCCAACAGCCATATGGATTGTAAATGGTGTAAAACATGGCATTTACCTAATAACAATTATGTTTCATCAACAAACACCAAAGGCTGTGAGGGCAAATACATTCTGACAAACTAAGACTGAACACTTGAACCGCGTCCAGACCACCCTGTACTAATTATTCCTAAAATAAGCAGTGGGGGAAGAGTTTCTGTGCTCCACACCCATAAAGCATGTCCTCAAAATAAACCTGAGCGAACAGATCCGAGAATGGAGCGGTGGTCCGCTGATTTATGAGCCTGACCCCGGCCCGACGCGCTCAGGACGGCCTTGTCTGAGAGGTCAAGAGAGAGGGGTCACGTACCGTCAGCGCTCACGTCCTGCCCCTGTCCAAACCTTCTCACGGAGCACAGACGCTGGTGTATCTGGACCTGTAGAGAGAGAAGAGCATTCAATCAACCTTCACTGAAGACACAGACAAGACACAAAAGTGCTGCATTCAGGAAAATCTTTGCAATACATTGACACAAATACATTTTGAAGGCTATCTCCGCATTATAAGTTACAGATAATAAACAGGTATTTTTGTTATAAGTCATTTAAAATGTTCTGGTAGAAAGTAAGTTGTTTTTACAGATAAAATAAAAGACTATATATGTAAAATTATTAGTGCTGTCAAACGATTAATCGCGATTAATCG
>SCHK01345390.1:0-13316 GCA_004124795.1 Poropuntius huangchuchieni
CTGTAAGGACGGTCTGAGGTGCCATCATCAATGTTCTGAATAGAGAAAGAGAGCACAACACTGTCAACACACAATCAATCAACAAGCTTTAACTACACAACCTTCTCTTCTGAATAACGTGAAATATTAAAAATACCTTGACAATCACAGCCTTGCGTCCGGCATAACGTCCAGCCAGGACCATCACCACCTTACCAGGTTTCATAAACTTGCCCATGTCTGAAAAAACATGAATTTGTATATGACACGAGCTCCAAAAGCACAAACCTGTGAACCTAAGCTGTATTTTCTGGGCAGCACGTTTATAAAACAAGAGCGATATTGACATAGCATTATGCTAACTGGTAATTATACGGCTGTACGGAAAGGTTCACGTTGGAAAAAATATCTCAGCCATTTAACAAAGGAACTTTATTTGATCTTATTCACATATTAATTTGTTTCTTGCACTGGTGCAATAATAAACGTATGCTATCGTGGACGGAAGGGAAAGCTATCATGTCTGAAGTCGGGAGACGGAGGGAACTCTAAACCTATAATCTTCTAATATAAACGTAATATTCAGACAATAAACACTTTCAGTAGTCGACAGGGATATTCGCTCTATAAGCGGCATGAAAGGAAGCCCGCGGGTTTTATTTCTTTATCGATGTTCATGGATTATTTTCTCGTGTATGAAACTTACTGATGGTGCTCTATGGCCGACGAGATCGGGAAAGGAAGTAGAACGAGCGTGCGTGACCCTTGACACTGACGGCGAGTGACGTACTTCCGTTGATTTGTTCTACGGAGTGCACGCTCAGTAGCCTTTGGTATAATCCAGTGGTTCCCAACCACGTTCCTGGAGGCCCCCCAACACTGCACATTTTGCATCTCTCTTTTGTCTGACACACCCATTTCAGGTCTTGTAGGCTCTACTAATGAGCTGATGACCTGAATCAGGTGTGTTTGATTAAGGAGACATGGAAAACATGCAGTGTTGGGCATAGACATATATACCTATATATGTCTATGGTGTTGGGGGGCCTCCAGGAATGTGTTTGGGAACCACTGGTATAATCGAATGTCTCTGTTTTTGTATCATTTTTATTTAATAATTAATTTATGTTTTGTAGGAAAGATTGTTATGTATATTGTTATGTGATCTGCTTATTTATTTTTATTTTTTTCTCATTTATTTAATTATTATGTATTTCTCTCACTCTCTCTCTTGAATTTTAATTGCTAAGTATTGCTGACAATGTTGACGAAAATGTTACTTTACAGTGGAAAGATGTTCTTTTTGGCATTATTGAAAACTCTAGAGATAAACAGATCCACACTTTTTAAAATTAATTTTTATTTTAATGGCCAAGTTTCATATCCATAAATGTACATTTTCAGGAAAAAATCCATGATTCTGTTTAATAAAATAAAATAAAATAAAATAATTGCTATGTATTGTTTGGCAATCCTTGAACCCCTGGCTTTTTTCCTCGACCAAGGTTTTTTTTTTTTTACGTGTGTACTGTGTATATTTATTATGTATACATAAATACACACACGATATACGTATAAAAATAGAATGTCTCATAATTTCCCTGCTCTTGTACGTTTTTACAAGTTCTTGCAATAAAAAAAGAAAAAAGACTGTCCCCCTCCTATGAGCAACACGTGTAAGTTTCACATATGAAGTGTACTCTGGTTTGGGCAAAAATATAAGAGATGCCTTCCTTTCAGTTTGTGCAAAGATGTTAATTTAATTTTATTGATTAATAACTTTAGTTATTGTATAAATGTAATCGTATTACTGTAATTATTTGATTCTGAAAAACCTCATGTTTATGATTATGTGTATTGGCTATTTAAATAATTTAAATTAAATTTAAATTAAAAATTAAACAGTGTACTTTTATCAATTTCCTGTCATTCTGTTCTATTTTAATTATATATTTCTTTAATTGAACTTAATTTTTTACATTTAGGGTTCTATATCTTACTACCTAAATTCAAATTCAGATATTGTAATTATAATTCTAAATCCTTAATTTTACATTATTATTTACAGTTCTAGTTTTCAGAAATTCAAAAATTGAAATGTAATTCAATTCAACAGAAGGCAATTCTCAGTTAAATTATGACTAACATGAGATTAAATAAACTTACTACAACTATTACCATAATTACTAATATATAGTAATACAGAGCTGGTGAGAAGTGAGAAAATGACTGGAAAGAATGTGACTGCATCAGATTCATTGAGCATCCAGAACATTTAATCCATGAAATCACTGAAAAGAGACCATCATTACATCCAAAAATGATGGCACAAATTTGATAAAAGGGAATGTAATTGACACTGATTTGAAATCACTGTTGAAATAATTGAAAGTCTATTTCTTTCTAAGAAGAGGTACAAAGATAATAATAATTTCTTAAATAGACATGATAGGACAAACAGACATCAAAATAGGCCAAGCAGAGAAATACACTGAATACAGAATCCATTTCCATGATGTGGGGTAACAAACAGTCCCTTCTTACTTGATGAAAGTTTCAGTAAATCAGTACTCAGAGTGGTTTAATGAATCTGAAATCAGATCAGGTACAGTAGCAGGATACAATTCCAAGGATTGTACATTCAATTTTTCAGAGCAGTAAACAAGGATTGACAAGACACGGAAACAGCAGGTATTCAAGCAGAGCCTCTGAACGCTGGCATAGCATAACAGGCCATAAATAATTCAGTCAGTGCCAATGCACAGCATATCAGACTCATATTCAGCAAATATGCTGAATGACCTCCATTTCATTCAGTTCACTTGCCGTGCATTTCCTCTTGCAGCAGCGAGCGGGCAGCACGACCACAAGATGCAGTTTTCTACAATCATTTTAAAGTGTCACCTGGCTGGAAGGGCCAGGCTGTGGAAAGGAGTTAGGGAGAGAAGTGGTTTTCCAATGATTTACAAACACCAATGAACATCTCTTTGTTTGTTCAGAATGACCTGAGTGTGTTCCTTGACCTAAGCGAGGTCTCACCAGCATGCATGGTCTCCTCAGAAAGTGATACCAACACAGAGCAGCAATAAACCAATGATATGAGCTATGCCACTGTTTGAAATGCAGTGACCCTTAATAATGCAAACGGAATGCAATCTTAAATTTTAAAAATCTTATGATTTGTCTGTGAACCACTGTACAATAATGTAGTACAAGCTCAGAAAGTGAATGCATTTGGCTACATAAATTTATAACAAAAAAATGTAATTAAACCATTATGTTACTAGTCACTATTTTGTAACAGTGTGTGTGTATATATGTATATATATATATATATATATATATATATATATATACACACACTGTATATATACACACACATACGTACATATATATTATTTAGATACTGTAGAGCATCTCAAACATGGCCCTTGAAAGATTTCAAGTAATAACTCATTCTTCTACATAGTGGTTGATTTTGGTAAAAGCTTAACATAATTCCCCTCAAAGGTTATGTGGAGGCAGTTACACGCTCAGGGTCACTAAACTGAGCACATTTCCTTTGAGTTGTGACCAATGCAGCATATTAAAACCTGCCTTCATCATCATCCTCTTCAGTTTAGAGACAAGAGGCAACAGACCCAACAGAGTCTCAAAAAAGTGCACGAGTTGCTTCATTTCCAATTTTTTAATTCCAGTGTACTTGTTGATCTGGGAGTATCTTTTAAATTGATTTAAATTCATGTTATATATAATGCTGTTAATGTTAATTATATTAGGGTAGATAGTGTTATTTTTTAGATTATGAGGGTTGGGAGGGTTCCCCTTTTTCCTCAACCCATCAAAATTCCCATATATTTCTTTTGCTTAGAAAGCATCTTTGATATTTTTAAGCTGCCTGACAGCCAGATCTACAGGAAGGCTGAATTTGAGATGGCTGAGGCGGCCCAAGATACGCAGGGCACCTTCAAAGCCCGTCTGAGCCATGTAGCTCCAGGGCTGGTAGTGTGAGTGTATGAGCGTCCCAGACTTACACAGCAGGTTGAGCCAGGACACAAGCCTCTGCTCATTGAGCGCCATGCACACTAAGGCCTTAAACTCAGAGTCCGCGCTGCGCTTGAATCGCCCATGCTCCTTAAGAACCGTATGGATGGCCCATAACAGAGACTGCTTGGGCGTGACCGTCACAGGACCTCCCCCTACAGGTAAACTGAAGGATTGTGAGAGCTGGCGGGCGGGCGATTCCACAAACGCCTGGCCGTTTTTGGAATGATAGTACTTGATGAAAAGTTCCCAGGGATGCAGGGTCTGGGGAGAAGAGCTGAAGGGCAGCAGGCAGGAAATGGGGGCGAGGACCAGGCTCATGCCTTGAGAAGGAGAGTACAGTCCGTGGGCCAGCAGATCCCGGAGCGCCAAGGCCAGTTCTTTACGCACAGAAGTGGTGAGTTCGTCCCGAGGTCCTTCAGGCGTCAGGCAGGCGGAGTAGCTGACCACATGCTCGTCCTGAGAGCTGGGCTGCTGCCGGGAGGCTTGCAGACGTACACGCTCCACGGCTCCTTCGAGTTTCTGCAGCAGGGGGCCGTAATCTTGAGCCTCGCCACCCTGAGACCACACGCTCTGGGGCACGTGACCCGCGGCGCATCCGAACTGACTCAGAGCAAAGATCTGCAGCACCGCTAAGGCTTTCTGGATCAGCTGAAGCCCAGTTTCCCGCATCCTCTGGGCCTGTTCGGGATCCACTTTGGACAGAGAGAAGGGATTTAAAGTTACACGTCTTAGCTGTAAAAGCAAATATAAAAGTATTATGTATTGTATGAAGTGATGTATAATTACCTTGCTTCATCCCTCCAGTGGCTCCAGTGTTCGGTCCGGCAGCACGGGCCTGTTGGCTCTTCACACCATCATTTAACAGAGGGTTCCCCACTTCATCTGAGAGGAGCAAGATCAGGATGATAATCTAATTGTATTTATGTTGCTCCAAATAGCCACATCAAACTTAAAGCACAGGAAACCAGTACAGTGGGCTCTGCAGATAGAGGTATAAAGCTTAATGCTATTCACTACTGTTCAAAAGTTTGGGGTTAGTAAGATTTTTCTTTATTATAATTGATATATGACACTTTAATTAAGCCAAGATGAATTAATTTGAGCAAAATACTCATTATTTAATAAAGAATCCTGAAAAAAATGCTTCTGTTTTCACTAAAAATATAAAGCCGCACAACTTTTAATGATAATAAAAATGATCTGTAAGTAAAATGTTTTTTAGAGCACAAAATCAGCATTTAAGAATGTTTTCTGAAGGATCGTAAGAATTAATATTCAGAAAATATTATCGTTCTGACTGTACAGACACTATCAAATGAGAACAAACTTGAAATGAACTGGTTCAACAATTGAGTCGTTTCATAGTTGATGAACTTTGCAACACTGACACTGTTATTAAACTGAACTGATTCATCACTGAATCTGAATTAAGTAGGATAATGACAATATTGTCTCCTTTAGAGCTGTATTATAGCTGAAACTGAGCTTGTTCTATAAGTAATGAACAAATATTTTCCTGTTTATAATTGTGAAGGTTCTTGGAAACAATCTGTACTGTATAAAGTGCTATTTAATAAATGAAACTTGACTAAAAACTGGAGTAATGCTGCAATTCAGCTTTAACATGACAGGAATAAATTACATTTTACAATATAATAATAAAAACAAACAGTAAATTTGAAATTGCATTGAAATTGATTTTGATCAAATAAATGCCATGCCGCCTTGGCGAGAATAAGACTTTATTTTATTTCTTTTTATCTCCAAACTTTTGATTGTAAGTGTGTATCTGACTAAATATGACAAAAATGAGCATCACATCACTTAGCCATAAGCAGACCTCCTCACCCTGTATGAAGTTAATGAACATCTCCAGGTCTCTGATTTGTGTCTTGAGCTGCTCAACCAGCTGCTCTTTGACTCGAGCTGGGTTGACTATCTGAGCTATAGCGGCGTCCACCCTCTGTCGGAGCTCCTCTGGAGTGAGGTTCCCAATGTCTTCATTCAGGTTCACGTCCAGCTTCTTAATCAGCTCATCAATGATCACCTACAGCATTGAGGTGGACAGACACTAGATAAAATACCCCAACAATGCTTTTAAGGGTAATTACTTACACCAATACATCTTCAAATGACTCAATGAGAATGGCGTCAACAGCATGAGAGTGTATTATCAGACGGACCCTCTGTCTCTCCATGACCACAGACTGAGGCAGTGAGTCATAGCTGCCCTCCTGGTAGGCGAAGCGTTCCAGGTCGTCGAGTTGAGTCTTCAGCTGGAAAATCAGCTCCTTCTGCTTCTTTCTCTGAGCTTCCAGACGTTCCCTCTTCTCTCTTTCACTCTGCATATTATAAAAGCACAAACAAACTTTAACCTAAAGCCAAACATAAAATTATCCACATTGTTTACTTTGTAGCTAGCTGAACATATTTGCATATGCTCTGGAGAAGGATAATGAGCTTTTAATTAGTTTGCTTCATTTGGTTTAGCTTTGCTTATCCAGAAATGCAAAGCAATTCAGAATTGCCATACACACAACACAGTTATAGTTCAACTACAGTCCTGTTAGGCTTGTACATTTAAGTCTCTGGGGAACAAAAATATAACTGATTAATATAAAAAAAGAAAAAGACACTGAACAAAACCTAACCAAGTTTGAACTCTGATCATATCAGGAATCCTTAAAGTAGACATTTAAGTTTAAAGATAGACTGCACAAGGGTCAAGTTCATAGTACTCACCAATTGATCCTGCAAGGAAAGAGTGCAGAGGAGGAAATAAGAAGAAAGGAATGCATTTTAATGGCAGTAACAAGACACTCCAGCCGGAAGAAACACGGGGGAAAAGTGACTTCCAAATGTTCCTTGTATATTACTGTGATTTTTATTACTATACTATGTTGATTATTTTTAAGAGGGTGTTGTTGATTAGTTGCCAGAACGACACAGAAACAAGCCTTTTAACAAAAGAGATGCAGACAAATTGAATGCTGATTCCTGAGGGCATCACAGGAATATTGTATAGGCTGATCATGTGTGAATGAAAGGGGTTTGTGTAATTATGAGTGGGTGTATCACAGGTGCATATTGTTACAGGAACTGTTGAGGACTATTGAAGCAGGCTTATTCCATCCCTGCTGAGGGAAAAAAAAACTAAGCCTGTTTGCTGGTCTTAGCTAGCTTAAACTGGTCTAGCTGGACCCCCAGCCTGGCTGAGCTGGTATTTATCTGGATTGCCAGCTGGTTTCACAGCCAGGCCAGCTGAAAACCACCAACCCCCTTCAAAAGACTAGTCTGACCAGACTGAGAGACCAAGTCTTGGGTTATGGCTGATCTTGGTTTGGTTTACTATGTTTTTTTCTGCATTGTGGAGATCACTACGATAGAAAACAACGGAACTCACAGAGTTTTCTAGCATCTGAGCATCCTGTGCCCTGCAGCCAATGACATGAGGGCATCCTTTGAAGGCAAACTCCTCCAGCTCCAGCAGCATCCTCTCTTTCTCGTCGCTCTGCGCGTGGACGATCTGCTTCAGCCGAAACTGCACTTGAGCGAAGTGAGACGTTAACGCGAGCAGCGACGAGTTCAGCTGCTCCTGCTCATCCTCCAGCTTCCTCAGCCGGGATACCATGTCTGCATCGCTGGACGACACAGAGCCAGCCTGCGTGCCCCGCTTCCACTGCTCATCCTCCGGGTTGGCCACGGCTCCCACCGGCGCCCAGCGCTCCCCGGCTCCCGCGAAGGCAGCTTCGCTGTCGGAAGTGGACAGATCCTCCGTCGACATGTGATTGATAGTTGAGGCAGACAGCCTGGCTGTCTTTCACCGAAAACAACCGCGACCAACTTAATTGATGCGCAACTGTTTAACGTGAATTCAGAAAATACGCAGCCGCTGCTTTAGCAGGTGCAGCGCAGTGTAATACTTACGTCTTCAGAAAACATTGCAACGTAATCGAAACGATCGAGATCTTGAGCTAATATGGAACCAACGCACCTGAGTTCCAACGAACGTGGCGTTCTATCAATATGTTCTATTTATCAATGAATGCGTGGGCAGGATGTTTTACGTCAGTGCGTCATGACGTCAGAGAAACGCACAGTTAAATCCAGGGCTTGTTGAGCCTTTCTGTCCATGTTTACTCTTCCTTCCATTCTCTCTGTGTTTGTTTTAATGCAACGCCCTAAGTGTCAGTGGCTTGGAATGCGTGCCAAACACACCACTGACTGTTCTGGCCCAGCAGAGATTTTTATTACTGCCATCATGGCACCATCGACCAGGGGTGCACTTTCCAAAAGCATTGTTTGCCAATTATGGTCGCACGTTTTATTGGACTCTATTGGTAACAAATGAACTTGCGACAATAGTTGACTTTGGGAAACGCACCTCAGGTTGATTTTGTAGATCCCAACTGCAGCAACAGTTGAAGGGTTCTTTGGTCACTTATATGGGAGCTCTGCTGCCCTCTGCCTGCAATACTTGCTGTCGTTCCTGTTTTGTTTTGTTTTTTTGTTTTGTTTTTTTCACGAACCTACGTTGTGGTTAACTGGTCTTGTCTCTAACCAAGTAAGACAAACAAAAAAGCTTAGACTGGTCTGTTCTTTCTTTCTTTCTAATTACCCAGCCTACAAATTATTGCCTACAAGCTGTATGAATGAATTAAATTGTGAAAAACTGGTTGATAAGTCACAGCACCTACAATTTCTACCTTAATTTTAACCTACAACCTTGATTTTGAAATAAAAATGGACATGGTATTTTTACTTCATGTTTGTAATTATATATTTTTATAAAAATGAATACATTTGAATTTGGATACATTTGAAAGAGAAAAGAAGGTACAAAAGACAATACAATTTCCTTTAATCTCTCTTTTATTTCTCTTTTAGAAGTGACATGTTTTCAGATTGGTCACATTTTTACTTCAGAAAACTTTTTGTAAACCAGCATTTAAATCGATAAAAAAGACAATTATATAAATCATAGTAAAGATCAAGACCTGCAATAAGGAAGTTACACAGAAAAGGTGGTTTATTATCTGAAGGGATTTATTCAATATGTTTCCTTATCCGGGGCAATGCGGTCATAATCACAAGACTGTTGATGATAAGTCTGAAAAAATGTGAACCTTTGAGGCCTGTGATATTTGTACATGTCAAGTTATAATTACAGACGTGTGAGTTAAATCCAGCCACTAGAGGTCATCTATGCTTCAATATGTGTTACATCTTTCCATCATTCCATAGTCAAATTATTCTTCAGATAAACTGAGCAGTAACTAAAACACTGGAAACTATGCAAAACTATGAACAATGTACACTTTAATGTACTTTAATTTAACTTTAATGTACACTAATGTAACTTTCTCCTGCAAATAAAATCAACCTTTTTTGGTTAACTTATCTTTGATTATTATTTTCATAAATTTAACATTTTAAAAAAAATCTGACACTTGAGGGAGTGTTGGCCATTTAAGGGACTGAATAGGAATAACCCAGATGTTTGTTTTTCATTGTTGTTGTTTTTTATTACAGAGTAGTAGCTCGTTTATTTTTAGAGAAGAACACCCTCCAGTTGTCCCAGTTGTTCCAGTCAAAGCCTACGGCTGAAGTACAAGTTCCACCCGCGCCACATTTGTATCCTGCAGGGCAGCAGTGCTTCATATCATCACAGCACTCGGCCTTTAGAGAGAGAGATAACAAAGAAAAGAAAGGAGTAAGACAAAGTACAAGGTACAAGGTACACATTTACAGTTTGACTGCCATTTGAATTTACAGAAAAGTCAATAGAACTGAAATCACAAGACAGTGTGCTCATTTTCATGAATATATTCAAAGGAAACTCATTCTTCCATCCAACTATTATGCGATGGAACTCTAAATTGACATCTTTAACCCATTAACTTCTTCAAGTAAATTTTGTACAATTAAACATGTACTATTAAAAAAGATGTTTCAAATGTTTGTGTGCACATAATGAAACTCACTGGTGTTCAAAACAACATCGGACCCCAATGGTTTTTATTGTACGGACAAAAAATATAGAACCAAAATGTCTCCTTGTGTGTTCCACAGCTGAAAGAAACCTCGGGATTACAGGAGGGTGAGTAAATGATGGTTTAATACTTTACCTTTGAAGATGGGCAACTAGTTTCAAGTAGGTATGTGCTTGCCTTTTGGTTGCTAAAATATTTTAATGTGTTTTTCGTCTTGTTTTCCATTAAAATATTTAATTCATATTTATGCTTAAAATAATACAAAAATAACTTTGCTAATGGGAAAAAAAAGATCATTTTTGGGTGAAGGTTTTTAAAAAAACTTTTAAGATTTAATGCATTACCTCTGGAGATGGGCAACAGCCCCAGGTGGTCTGGGAGGTTGCACAACAGGTCTCACTATCTTTGCAACTAAATCCACCTCCACACTGAATGTCCTTTTCTGAGACCCTCGACTGTGGCTGTTGGTCATCAATGTGGGCAAGTGGGACTATTTCCACATGCAGCCAAGTGGTTTTTATGCAGGTGCGTCTACGCAGGTCACACCTGTAGCCTTTGGGACAGCAGTGCTCCTGGTCTGGGCAGCAAACAGCCTATGGCATATAAGAGGTGGATTAAATATATTGAACATGAATAGATTTTCTGTAGCCAGTCCATATACACATATTCTTACCTCAGGAAGAGGGCAACAGCCCCATTGTCCCGTGGACAGATGGCAGCAGGTCGAATCTGCAGAGCAACTCGACTGCTCGTCACACTCAACAGTGCCGAGATCCAAACTTGGAGCCGGTGTGCTTTGAGCGGAAATTTTATTGTACCAGGGGATCACCACATCTCCCTTGATGCAAGACACCTTGGTCACATCACACTTATAGTTAGCCGGACAGCAGTGTTCCCCATCTGTGCAACATACAGCCTGAGAAAAAATGAGAAAAAGATTCAAGCTGAAAGCATATGGGAAATCTGACCTTCACAACGTGCTCTATTTGTTTTAAAATTTGCAAAACAAATTGCATATAGGCTATTTCCATATTTAAAAAAAATGTTTGTGGTCAGTAAGATTTTTTTTCATGTTTTCAAGTCTCTTATTATTACCAAAAAGTGTTTATTTGATAAAAAATGCTGTAAAATGTCATACTGTAAAATATTATTACAATTTGAAATAGCTGGTTTGTAATGTAGTTAATTCATTTTCAACTGTCACATGATTCTTCAGAAATCGTTCTAATATGCTGATTTGATACTTGAGAAACATTTCTTCTTATTATCAATGTTGAAAATGTTGTGCTGTTTAATATTTTTCATATTCATGATTTTTTAAATCATTCTTAGAGTTTCAAAGAACAGCATTTATTTGAAATGTCTTTACTGTCTTAAATGTATTTTGATCAACTTAAAGCATCCTTGTTGAATAAAAGTGTTAAAAAAAACCAACAACCACAAATTTGCAACAGTACTGTACTTTGTATCTATTTTCGAGTCAGTGAAGACTGTGCATCTGTGTTGCACGCACACGGAAGTACCTGGAACTATATATATATACACTCAAAACAAAGGGCCCTTTTAATAAATTCGATATCATGATGATACAACCAGAAAAACAGGTCGTTTAGTAAAACAACAACCTGCAGATCATGGCTTTGCGTGAGAATTTAGAAGCTGTTTAGCACAAATAATCTGTGTTGTACATAACAGAGTCACACTCACATTAGGCAGAGGGCAACAGCCCCATTTGTTGGTTTTTGCAATAAGACAGCAAGTAGTGTAATCTGGACAGGAAGTTTGAGAATCACAAGGAACCCTGCTATTGTACTTCCCCACTTTGTCTTTCACTTCCCCGTGCTGTCTCTGTTCCTCCTTAGCTGTGAGTAGATTAATGTCTGACATAGGGACAGATGTGCTGTTGCTAGTGCAGGTGAGTGTTACAAAGTCACAAGTGGTGCCGTGTGGACAGCAGTGGAATTTATCCTTACAACACACAGCCTGCAGACAGAACAACCTGACTTTTAGTTATTTTTTATGATTAGTTCTTTATAATTATATATGCACTATTATTATGTGATAGAACTAGTCTAAAATAGCTTAGTGCCTCTTGGTTGCAAGATTTATTTTAAAAACATTTTACCATTTAAACATCATGAAACAAGATAAACATACTTGTAGCAAAATGTATATAGAATCTTAAAGCTTCTTTTTTTATTGAGTTTTTAATAAATCTAATAGAAAAGTACTGAGATTTATGCTTTTAATAAAATATGTGCTTAAGGAAAAAAACTATCATTCTAAAAGTTTGGGGTCAATAAGATTTTTTAAAAAAGAAATTACATTTTATTCAGCAAAGATGCATCAAATTGAACAAACGGTGCAATAAATACATGATACCATTACTAAAATATTAAATTTTAAATAAATGTTCTTCGTTTAGACTTTCTACTCTTCAAAGAATCCTTTAAAAATGTATCATGTATTCCACAAAATATTAAATATTAAACAGCACAACTGCTTTCAATATTGAAAATAATAAGAAAGTACCAAATCAGCATATTACCATGATTTCTGAAGAATCATGTGATGCTGACGACTGGAAAAAATCAAACTTTGCTATCACAGGAATAAACTACCTTTTAAAGTAATTTAAATTAAAAAAAAAAAAAATAAAATTGTATTAATGTTTCCCAATAGTATTTTTTTTTTTTTTTTTTTTTGATCAAACAGAGGCATTGTTGGTGAGNTAAAATAAAATTGTATTAATGTTTCCCAATAGTATTTTCATTTTTTTTTTTTTTTGATCAAACAGAGGCATTGTTGGTGAGTGTGAGACTTTTTTTCAAAGGCAATGAAAATCTTACCAACCCCAAACCTTTAAGCTATTGGGTAATTCTCTGAAAATAGGTCTGCGACAGTTTGTTTCTCAAATAAATGTTGCTGAGTGTTCTTGAAGAACATCATTGTGAACATCATTTTGAAAGAGAGACTGAAGGATAACACTAAGAGTAATAAAATTCAAAGTTGAAAACGGAGTGTGTATTTTTCATTTGGTTAGTCATGCAAGATTAGATAAAAGTATTTCTCCTCTGAGATATACTGTACCTCAGGCAAAGGACAGCAGCCCCAGTCTCCATCAATGTTCTTACAGCAAGTGTTGGAATCAGGACAAACATGACTAGAGTCGCAGTTCACGTTCCCAGGTGACCTTTGACCTGCTCCAGGGAGAGCAGGCAGCTTCTCGAACCACGGCTGAGATCCTGAAGGTTCGTCACAAGACCCAGCAGCAACGTTACATGTCGTATCATGAGG
>SCHK01345427.1:9054-20947 GCA_004124795.1 Poropuntius huangchuchieni
TAAAGCACTTAAAAAAGAAATATCTGATGCAAATTGCATGTTTTGCAAACAAATGTTTTGCATCATTTAATTGATTGTCCCCATTGTTCAGCACTGTCATCAGTTCAAGTTGTTGCCAGCGTGTTATTTTAGCAGCAAGGGGTAAATGATGGGTATGTAGATGCCCGAGGGGCTACAAGAGAGTTTGTCTTTAGGCCCACCAGGGTCTTGGCCTTTGGTTCTGCGGGACTATCTCTTAAAGAGCCTGTGTCTAAGAAAGACCCCCCTTGTCTCCCCCAGAGCGAAGGTTGGGGATTACCAGTCTGCCCTCGGTGAACAAGCTCACAGGAGACCTCGAACGTGGGGGGTGGTCGCTATGGCCATTGGGCTCCCCTAAATGGTTGCTAGGGACCAGGTATCAAAGGTCCACAAGTCGCACACAGTCACGGTCATGGAGGGAATTAAATAGCAACAAAGAAATTGTGATTCTACAATAATCTGGCCTCTGCGGCGCGGGTGGGGGCGGAGGGCGCCGTGGACCCGTTGGGTCTGTGATCATAGGAGCGTGGTGCTAGTCCCGACACCCCCCACTTCTACCCTCCATCTCCTTTCTTCCACTCCTCGCGTATCTGGGAACGTACCTTATGGCCAAACTAAGCTGCTTTAGCAGCCCATTCAAAGTCAGAAAGGTGTTTACTTTTTATCTCCTCATCCCAAGACTTAATTTAGCTTTTGTGTGGTCCACGGACATTGGAAACCCGCAAGTATAGCGGGATTTGATGGTAAAAAGAGATTAAGCGAGCAAATGAAGGCGTTTGGTTTGAAATTAGATCTTTATTGACTCCGAGATGTGAAGACTGGGAGATGTTCCAATCTCAACAAGTAAACACGACCTGTTTTATGAGCCTGCCAGTCACTGAATCGCTTTGATAAAACTGATACTCAGACGATGAGACGCAGATGACCTCACTTGTCCAGTTGCTCTCTGGAATGATTGGCCTCCAGCAAGTTTGCGCAATTCCGTCTCTGCTGCTTTTTAAGTTGTGGTCTGTGCTTTTATTAATGTGTTAATCTTCCCCAATGAGGTTTGACAGGGTATAATCTGCAAGCTTCTTCTCTTATCTCTTTCTCCCAGGTGTCACCTGGTGTCGTGTCTGGGTACAGAGTTCCGCCGTGGCGCAGGTGTGTTGGACATCGCCTACGAGTCTCCCTTCCAGCTCCTCACCTGTGGTTACGACACTTTCATCCGCTACTGGGATTTGCGCGTCTGCTCCAGGTACTGCCCCGTTCTGGGAACCTCCAGTGCCTCGCCGGTACGATTTGAGTTAAATTAGGCTTAGTTCTTACATTGACCTGTGCTGTCAGCAGATTTGGCCTTGTCTACTGAGACTAATAAAGTTAGCCGGTACGTCTCGGAGAGCCTGTGAGGAAGATTAGTGTTCTCTGTTAATCTAATAAGCCCTCCTGTGCATAGAGTACCGTTTAGATAAAAAAGAAGCCAGACTTGAGCCTCCTCTTGGGTCTGTGGACACAATTGTTCCTCTGAGAGATTGAAAAGGACCCCCTCGTCGAGAGAGGCTCTTGCGGCAGGACTCTCACCCACCCAAGTCCACGCCGGTTGGTGGCCATATTGATGTGGCGCGGCGCGTCTCCAGGACAACAGGGCGGGTGCTGGGGATCAGCGAGCCGCTTTTGGGGTGGACTGGGGCTCTATGTAGGGCTTTGGGGAGGGGGGATCCTCACAATCACATATGGGCAGTCAAGTAACACAAATCAGAGGTGATTGAAAGAGGGCCCTGGAGAGTTTGGGGAGGGGCAAATGTCTCCTCTTAAGATATCAATAATTCACAGTAAGACCAGTCAGGACTCAATATGTGGTACGTCTTGATTCAAAGCGGTTAGTCATCTGAAAGTCGTCATCGTCTATAAAAAGAGTGCACTTTAATTCACTTGTAGAGTAAACTGTACATGATGGGTAAGTGTGTGAAACTAATTTTTAGATTAATTGTGAATAATTGAGGAGGATGTGTGCACGTCTCTTTAGCTGAATTTGATTGCTCAGCACCTTGCAAGTCACCTTGCATATACAAGGGGTTAAAAACGGGAGACGTGATATGACGGATTAATTTAAGCACAAACTTTTCCATTTTTTTATGCTTCAGCTCCACTAAAGATACTTAATATCTAATATATTAGGCTACTTCTTATTTTTCCTTTAATATAATATCATATATTATATACATAACTTCAATTATAATTTGATTATTTACATGACAAGAAAATGAACAGGATTCCTAACATGATGGAAATAAAGAGATGGAAATAAAATATATACAGTATATAAAGTGCTGCACTCTAAAATATTAATTAGCTTACATGCTAGTTTAAAGCTACAGTCCATAATTTTTGATGCTCTAGCAGTTAATAAAGAGAACTGCGTGTGTGTTGCGGAACATTGTAGCCAGAGCTACTTCTCTCTGTTGATATCTGTGACGAATCACACAGGTACCAGCTACTCCGGTATCTACCTGAACCAGTCTAAATATAAACTCTGAATATAAACACTTATTATAGTTGTACCGTAGTGATTCAGGACAAGCCAAAAACACAGTTTGGAAAATGGATTCATGGTGTACATTATTATTATATCAATTTTGTTAATTTTGAACACAAAAAAGTTACGGACTGCAGCTTTAAGTAAAATTTTCTTATTGTCATACTAGTTTCTGTACTTTTATCAAACATAGTGGAATGTTTTTAAATGGAACAAACCAGCTAACACCATAAAATATCACATTTATAAAATTAATTGCTAATATTTGATGTTAGAGTTGTTTTCATTTTTAAGTAATAAGTCATTTTAAATTCAGGGTACACTTTCACAAAAATTTGCAGTAATTGTACATTAAGAGAGGCAACTGCTTGTCAATGGGGCAGTTCCCTGAAAAGGACATCCTTGTACCTTATTTACCCCAATAATGTACATACTTAAGGGTACATATTAACACTCTTAATGTACTAATATGCACCTTTTATGGGTGGATAAGGTACAAAGATGTCCCTTTAATGGTTTTCCCCAAGTGATAGGCTGTTGTACCTCTAAAGGTAACATTTTGCACTTTTTTTTTTTGACAGTGTATTAAACTGTATTGTGAATTGTTGATTGTATAAGAGGAAATTTTCTGTGTAAGAGGAATGAGCCACCCCGCGTTCAAGGTTTTTGTTCCTCTGTGTGAGTGCATGTGTGTACACATGTGCAGCACAGCAAGATACAATCCAGACATCTCCCGCACGCTTCTGCTGCCCTGCTGTCTGCCACACAGCCCAGCCACACTCCCTCTCCATGATTTATTCAGCACACCATTAATGGAGAATTGATCTCTATTGGCTCAGCACACGCGCAGACACTTGCCCTGTCCTTCCCTCTTTTTTTTTTCTCGACCTGCTCTAAAACAAGAAAGCCCCTTTCCGTAAACAAGGGATGAGGTTTCACCCTTGTGGCCTGCCAGCGCAAATAAGACACTCGCCCTTAAGCCGCGCAGGGAGAGCTTGCCATGGTGGCTTTGGCCCTCTGCTTTAAGACCGGTCTAATATAGCGTGACAGTGGCTGGAGTTGTGGTGCAACTACGGACTTCAGTACTTCAGAATTTGTTCAAATTTTCATAGTTGTGCATTATATGTTCATTTCAGTTGTATTTTTTTATTCAGGTAGTTGCCAAAGCAACATTTGTCATTTTCATTTAGGTTAACTTGATGAACTACAACAACTAAAACTAAAACTGAAATAAAAATGGATAAAAACTACACAGGCGTACAATGAAAACAGAAAATAAAAAACAAAAATATGATTTAAACTGTAATAGAATCTCACTGATACTAAAATAACACTGCTTTCTTCTGTGGAACACAAAAGAAGATATTTCGAAGAATGTCACGCTGCTCTTTTCCATACAGTGAAAACACATATTGACCAGAAACTGTCAAGCTCCAAAAAGACATTTATAAAGGTAGTCTATTCACAATTTAAGTAATTTCTCCCTGTAAACGCTCTCCTCTGCTGTAGCTCTTAAGTCACATGTGCACTACTGCATATTTAATAATTTTGTAAATTTTAAAAAAAGTATTGTTTGTTGTAGCCTATAAAGCATTATATTTGTAGCAGCTGATCAAAATGTGCCCTGGATTTATCTTTCCAACAGGAAGTGTGTGATGGAGTGGGAGGAGCCTCATGACAGCGCTCTTTACTGTATAAAGACAGACAAGAATCACATGATTGCCAGCGGTTCATCATACTACGGAGTAGTCCGCCTTTGGGACAAACGGCAAACCCGCTGTTTACAGGTAACTGCAAGCATGCTTCAGCACCTTTTCATTTGGTGTTTTACTATAGTAATATTCATCTTTGCAATAATTGGTTGACAGATGTTCCAGTTGGCACCCACCACCAGCAGCCCAGTGTACAGCCTGTGCTTCAACACCACTCACCTGTACGCTGCCCTGGCTTCTGTCCTCTACTCCCTTGACTTCAGAACTGCAGCGTCCCAGTCCTGGAAATAACTATCCGTTAGTGTTGCTTGAGACTTTAAGGCTCATTCTTCATCTCCTCCAAGCCCTTAGTGATGGTCTTAGACCCTTAAATGGGGAAGTAGCCATCTTGCCTTTGGAATGATCAGTGCAGCTAATGATACAGTTATGGCCTAGTGGATATTTCCCCTGTCACAGGCTCCTGAGAGCAAGCAGGGTTCACGACCTTCTGTGGCCCGAGTCTTAACGGACTTAACACATTGCCAGCGACCTCTGAGATGTCTAAAACAAACACTGCTCAGAGCTGCCAACATCCACTGAGGGGATATATGCTACACCACAGCACATATGATAATAGATATATGGTAACTGAAAGTATATTTTTCCAACAATGAGCCAATTAAACGTGTTTTGTTTTGTTTTCTTTGTACATTGTCTTTTTTGTTCTCAGTTAGCCAAGGCTGGCTCTGAATTCCTTGGTCGGTTGTTTATACTGATTCCATGCTTCACTCACACGTGCAGCATTTTATCGCTTATAGTTGGTCGCTGGTTTCATGTTACTAGATATTATCGTAACTGGCCGTAGCTTTACAAAATCTTGTCATAAATGGGACGTCTTTCTATTTTGACAAGAAATCAGTTTTCTTACTGCTAGAAATCAACATCCTGGAGAGGAAAGTGTTTTTATAAATTGCATTTGTGCATAATACATCATCATTATCAATGCATAAATCAAACTCTTGACAATTTTTGACATAGTTTTCCATGCATCATTTTTTACCATGATTAAATGCTTACCATAACGCTTTATCTTTCTGACACTTCACTACAGTATCCCACGTGCACCAGTGTCTTAACTCTTATTGGAAGTCATTGCATAGCTCATTTACATAATCTTGTCGAATCACTGGACTCTGTTGTTGAACTGTCTTTGCAAATAAGTGACATCTAGTTGTTTTGTAATCTCTGTCTGCGTGAATATTATGGATGGAGGATTCATATTTTAGCCAGAAGCAAATAGTTTGAATTTAAAAATGATGGATTTGTTTGTTACAAACATGCAGCTTTTTACTTTACAAGACTTGATGAACTTGAGTCATGTTATGTTTTTGTCAGTTGTTTGAATTCTCATTCTGACGGCACCCATTCACTCCAGAGGATCCACTTGTGAGCAAGTGATGCAAAACAAATCGATTTCAGTGAAGAAACAAACTCATCTACATCTTGCATGGCTTGAGGGTGAGTGCATTTACAATAAATTTTTACTTTTGGGTGAACTATTCCTTTAAGACTGAAAAATTATAACCCTTTCTGTTACATGTGTTTTAATAATTTCTCTGGTGTTCCTAAAGAGGCAAGGAAGACATTTGGTGACCCTGTAAGTGTTTTCGACCAGTGTTATACACCGTAAAGTGAGAAATTTGAGGTCAAAGGTTAGGCCTTAAAAGCTATGGGTGGCTGCTGGGTCTGTGCAGGAGCCAACATCTGCAAAGAGGGAAACGGAACAACTAAAGAAGACAGTCACACACTTCTTCTTTCCCAGTCCTCAAAGCAATGACTCACAGCATAGAAGTAGCTAAGCGCATTAGCATCCAGAGCTAGCAGAGGCCTGCACTGACACGGTTAATCCATGCCATCCCAAAACAAATACCTCATGCTTCTGATGTTAAAGCCCACTTGGATTTGGCGCAGTCACTGGATGACAATGCAAAGGTATTGTCCCATCACACTCCAGGCAGGTCTCATTTACTTTGGGATTCCTCTGTGATAACTCATAGGAATATAGCCATGTTATCCTAAAAACATCTCGGGGATGTCAAAGAAAAACAAAAAACTTGATATAAGTCCATATGGCAAAAAAGTATAATTTTAGGTATATTTAAAATATTTTAAAAATATACAAAAATATTGCTAATATATATTTTACAACCTATTTAAATCTGTTTTAGTTTTATTTACTAAATATATTTTTATTTTCCAAAATGTATTTGGGAAAATACATTTATATTTAGATTATATTTTACAGAATATTTTAAGATTACATTTACATTTTTAAAATTACATTTTATAATATCTTTTGGTATTTAAAAATACATTTTCAGAATAAAAATATATTTCCTTAGGGCATGCTGTTTATAACATACAGTATATATAGCATTTATTTAAAATATTTTTAGTGGAATAGTTCACCCAATAATGAAGATTTTTGCCATAATTTATTCACCTTCATATTATTTAAAAATATTCTGGCTACTTTTTCATAATAATGAATGAGGACTGGGGCTGTCAAGCTTCAAAGACATAAAAAGCACCATAAGAGAATCATAAAAGTGGTCCATGTGACTCATTCACTCATGTGCTATACTCCAAATCTTCTAAAGCCATAACTTGTATGAAGAACATGAATAAATAATGACAATTTTAAATTCTGGGCAAACTATCCTTTTAAAGGAACACTAACATCCAACATCATTATAGGAATATTGAATTTAACATATGCTAAACATACTTTGTTTAGAAACTAGAGAAGAAACGTTTAACCACCCAGACAGTGCACATCACAGTTGCTCCTCGCTGTAATTCTTAAAAGCCGAGGCTTATATTGGGCTTGATGTGATTTATGGTCAATCACGGAATAAATTAGATCATATGCAATGTGGGACAATCCATTAGCTGATTTTGTCACTGAGGATAAAAGGAATGCCTACACCTCCGTGCAGATATTGTACAATCATGCAGGAAATATGGCCTCCCGGGACTCAAAGACTTGGTCAGTTTAATAAATAATAATCCATAGGTTTGGAGCTCAGCAGGAAATGGGCACTCACTCATATTGAGGATGACATTGTGGATATTCCTAAAATGAAGGCAGTGAATTTTACACAGTGTGGCTTCGGTAAAAGCATAATTGCCATAATACAATATTTACTATGTCTGATTCTAGTTTTATTTCTTGCACCCTCCTTCTTCCCTTTTATATTATGATGTGATCATGTCTATCTGTATATCTGTATATCTGTCTATCTGTCTATCTATCTATCTATCTATCTATCAAGCACAAGGTCATTACCAAAAGGCCCTTGGGGAACTGTGGGTGAGCCACAAGCTCAGAGTTTCTGACAAAGGTAATGAAGACCTTCAGCGGACATGAGGAGGGGTTGGAGGCGCCTTATGGGAAGGGGATTTGAGGATTACATTTTCGGAACCTACAGCACACAAAGGAACACACACAAACATTGTCCACAGAGCAACCAATGTCACGTCTGGCGTAACATGATTATTTACACTTTTTCTTTACACTTGCCTGTGCACGCAGCACAGATTTGGAAATGCTGGTATATAAAAAGGCAATGATTACAAAGACGTGGGATTAAAACCCACTTTACACGCTTTGCACCTGCACAAATCACTGTAAAATCATACTGGCAATTTAAGGACAAAAGGTCTACTTTCCTGCACAAGGGTTTACATTATCTACCAGTATTACACAACAAATACGTTTACACCATCAGAGCACATTCCTGCTTTGATCTCGGGAGAAACATCTGGATGGCAAGTAGCACTCACGAGAAACCGCTGATGACATTTTTGAAAGCGTTTTGATCTAATTTGTTTTAATTCCTAGCTCCGGTTGTTTTGTTTGTCTGTACAGCAGCTATTCCCATGCTGGACACATGCTCTAGCATCTCAACAGCGTTCATAGTAAAGAGTGCAAACCACTGATAGAGACCTGAGCAAAGACCGCTTCATAAATTTAGCTTTCAAAAGACAGGCCGAAGACTGTAATGATGCATCTGCTGAGCTTTCTGGCATGCCTTTTTAAAGCCTCAATTACACTGTGATTCTCCCGGCAGATGTTGGAAGAATAGTGGGAAGCCAAGCTATTTGGCTGTGAAAGCAAAGTGTTTAGCAGGTGAAACAGTATCTGTCATGTTACCTTTAGACTTGAAGGAGGGTGAAAGCATGTCTTTAGTTATTCAACTCTGAACATGTTTTATTTTTTGGAGATGCATGATCAAGGACTTTGTATCTTCGCACTCTCCGTTCACATTTCGCAGGCTTGATTTTTATTAATATGAGAATGACTATTTCACCTCAAAACCACGTAGTAGGTTCAGGTGCATTTCACACATTTTTCACTTCCCCAAAAATCCACAACTGTTCTCTTTATTTACGGACTGGACTGGAAAAGTAACGTGAGATTTTAAGAGTCACACTATGTTTTGCTTGGCCAAGTTCACTGGACTTAAATGGAATCAAGGACTTCCTTTTCAGTGCAGGTGACCCTTGTTTCCTACAGGACAATGCCTTTCCCAAGCTGCATTAGCTTGTGGTTAAGTATCAAGTGTCACAGTGGCTAATCACACACCCAAGAATAGGCATCACAGAGGATTCTGGGGTAATTTTACACCAATAGTGCCATCTAAAGGTCACAAGGAAGACACAACTATTGCATTTTATTCTGACACATTTAAGGCACAGGCATTATTATTTCACTCCTGAAAAGAATGTGCATCTGAACAATTCAAATAATATTTGAAGAATAAATTATTTCATAATATATATTTAATATACATATATATAGAAAGTAAATATATATAAAATAAGAAAAAGTATAAATAGTAAATGTATAAATAGTATTACACACCCACTCATAAATATGTATGTATAATGTATGTCTTGAAAATAAACAAAATATATACTTATTTTATAACAACTCTTTGATACATTTTGTATTTGAAAGGATGGACATCTGAACTATTATATAATAAAATTTCAATAATAAATATTTAATAAAATAATATAAATATATTAATATATATATATTAATATATAAAGATATAGAAATTAAAAATTAAAATATATATAATACATATTATTTAATTTATTTTTAATTAAACTATATATAAAGATACATGTTTCTGTGCAGATGTTAGTATATATCTGTCAGTAAAACATTTATTTTTTGTATAGGTTTATATGTATCCACTGTAAAAATGTATCAAAGAGTAGCAACTGTCCAAAAAGACATTCATCTCCTTAAATGCTACAGAAAAAAAAACAACAAAAAAAACATGTTGCATGGCTGCATACAAATGAAAAGAATAGGCAGCATATCTCACATTGTCCTTGTTGATCTGCTACATGTATCCTCAGTAAGCAGAGGAATCTGATCCATCTGTCAAACACTTTTTAAAAGCATTAGAGTTCGAATTATAAAGGGGTTGACAGAGGGTAAAGGGGTGGAGCGGTTGCCCAGGCCAATGGTGCGACCCCACCTCTCAGCTTCTGCTGTGGGAGAAGCCCAGGACCTGTGTGCTGGAAGTGAAGAATACATGCCTTTCATGCGGACCTCCAGCATCTGTCCTAAAGGAATCCCACCAGCAGTTAATGAAAGGCACCTTTTCCCTAGAGGAGGGAAAAAAAGCTAATTTGAAGAAACTCGACCCTACTTTGCAAATCAGTCAGTAGATATCTGATTGTCACTCCAAGAGCTGGGTCTAATCCTATTGTTTTTTCTATAGGATTACTTGTGCTGGGTACCTCTCCCCCTTTGGCACTGCACGGGAGAATAGACAGATTAAGGGGATTAGCTTGTATCCTCCTAACTTGTCAAGCTGGGATGTAAGGATCCATTGACTTCACTGTTCTGAATGAGAGAAGTGCCTAAAAAAGAGAGAAATGAAAGGCAGTGAACAAGAAAAATTCCTGAAAGAACAATGTGATTTGTTTGCTTTTGTTCCTTTTAACTTGGCTTGGTTCAAAGGGTCTCACCTAAGAAGCCGCGGTCCCAAGTCGGAAAGATATGTCCCAGGAATAAAGTGAGTAAGAGCCCTTAGCTATGGCTGTCAAAATAACATTTACCACAAAACAAACAAGTTTGCTTGAGAGATTACACTGATTTTCTAGGGATCAGTGGTTGTCACTTTCTCGATGACAGCGTACACTCAGGCTGTGTCCGAATCCTGATCTATGCTGCCTTCATGGTTAGGAAGCCATCGAGGCCTGTCCGAATACAACGTTTTCACTACAGCGTGTCTAATAAAATCTGGGCATTTTTTTGAAAGGCACTATAAATGGATTCCCTGTGTGTGTGGACTGGCATCTGGTGGAGCAATAGTGAAAAAAGTTCATTCATAAATGTTCCATTTTTAACTATTTTTAACAGAAACTAATCACAGTAGTTATTTTGCAGTTGTCTTTAGATCATTGAGGTACTGAAGAACCTTGGTAGCTGAATCCAGCATTTCTTTTAAATAATAGTTAATTGATAAATTGTCCAAGTAGGCCTATATCTTGTCTGGTATTCTTAATATTCTATATTTATCTATTCCAAACATTAGAAAATTTCGCAATCCACCATATTTCTTAGGTTATGTCATTACTGAGTATTTAAAGCCATCATAATATCACAGTTTAAATACTCAGTTTTAAAATACATACATGGGAAATGTGATTTGTGACATAAGGAATGTCATTAAATGCTGTAAAAGTGTGCAGATACTTGCAATATTTCCCATCATGGCAAATTACTTTAGTTATATTTACTTACATAACTACTTGTATTATCTGCTTACATTACTGTATTGTAAGCAGGAAAAGATTTTCAGTCAGTGTACTTATCATATACTTGTATAATTAATCATTCTTAATGCTCCCTCTGTCTTTCCACCCCGTGCGTCTATATATCTATCGCATTCTTGCTGTTGCTTGGTTTCTTTTTTGCATAGGGAAAATGTCATTTCCTGCCCCTTTAAAATCAATGTCAGCTGATTTCTTGATCTCAGCTGGTAAAGAACAACAAAGTCACGCCCTGCAGTCGCTTTAGTTGTGTTTAAACGACAGATAAATCATCCAATCGTCGCTACGTTTATTTGTCAAACCAGGAAGTGTTCGCTTGAACGGACCAATAGCAGCAGGGGGCTGGGCTTGCGGAGACTTTCGGAGTTTGTGAGAGAGTTGAAAGAAAGAAGAAAGAGACGTAACTGAAGCTAGCTCGCAGGCTAGCTGAATGTCCTACCGTGTCGCAGATGTGTCGAAAGCCACGGGGAAGGACGGAATGTGGGGGGTTGGATATATAAAACTTGGAATGGGGTTGTTTGTAAGTAACGCGGTTATTGGACCGATCGGTTCGGTGACAGTGGAGGCAGCGCTGACCGAGGTAAAA
Organism: Poropuntius huangchuchieni; assembly: GCA_004124795.1. Taxonomy (NCBI): domain Eukaryota; kingdom Metazoa; phylum Chordata; class Actinopteri; order Cypriniformes; family Cyprinidae; genus Poropuntius; species Poropuntius huangchuchieni. Next base: position 20,726 of record SCHK01345427.1, read on the forward strand.
ACCCTGTTAGCATCATTAGCCTAGCCGGTAAATTGAGGCTGTGTCTCAAAACCCAGTGAGCTGCCTACTTAGGCATCATTTTAAGGTACCTTAGGTGCATTTAAACGTTGTGCTCACACTCCTCAAAGTGCTGTCTACGTAGTAAGCTCATTAGGTTTTAAAGCACAGCCTGTATGTTTGTGTTCACAGCACTGACAACAAAGCTTACTTAGATTAAGTCTG
>SCHK01345468.1:396-19739 GCA_004124795.1 Poropuntius huangchuchieni
GAAAAAAAGAGAGACATTTCAAGTAAACTAGGGTAATTACAGAAACTAAATGCTACCGGTTTCAAAACAAATGCCATAGTTTTACTGAAGCCATAGTTACAGTGACCGAAACATGACAAAGCCGTTTACTTCATGGCTACTATGCATATCTACAAAACTGTAACTGTGAACTATGATAACAGGGTGTTAATATACTCTTGTCAGTGAATCCTAATTAAAGTAGACGAAGAACTGCTGGCTGTGAGTTTAAAGCGGTGTTAACAAAAGCTGCTACAGCACTTACCTGCAGCTCCACAGTCAGCACAGCAGCTATTCTCTGGCAGCTTCACCAACTCTAGAAGTGTCTTTTTGTTCTTTTCCCGATTTGCCATAGGCGAAATGCTTTTAAAAACATATAGGTATCAGTTTGACCTCTCTTGTGTAATTTCACGCGTTTCGTCCCGTCGGGCGCGGTTGTTGTACTTCTCGTTCATTGAGTCACTCGACCGTGTGCGCTCAGCTCTGTCGCGTCAGGTTACAAACTCAACTGCGCTCGAGCGCGGCAACACACTGCGCTGGACTATCAAACGAGGTCTTCCGCAAGCATTCAATTACTAAAAACCCCTTAGTGTACTTACTTCCTGGAGAAAACTAACTCCGGGCTACACCTAAAATGTAATCTATTAAATAATCAAATCAACATAATTTACTCTATAACGTAGGAGTAGGCGATATTGACAGTAACCTGTAAACATCAGTGACACATTGTGAATAGCTTTTTGTGCTTAATATGATTAAAAAATTAGCCCCCGGTTTCACAGACAAGGCTTGAGCTTAGTCCTAGACTAAATGTAAATCTGAGCTGTTTCAACTGAAAGAAACTTGCACTGACTGATCTTAAAACATGTTAGTGCCTTTGTTTTGTCTTAAGATGCACACCAGTAATGTTTTTTGCAAAGGCACGGTTATAAAAATTACTTAAATGTCTTAATTGAACTATGGCCTAATCCTGGCTCAGGCTAAACCCTGTCTATGAAACAGGGCGTAAATGTAATATTACACTTGTACCAAACACACCACCAGACTGATATTACTGGAGTTAAATCATCAGGCAGGTGCCTAAGCCACATATTTTTGCAAGATAGTAAACATATTCCAGTCACACTGAAACTGAATAGAGAACAAAATGTTGCATTTACTGGTTTAACAGGTATACACAGTTATCTTCCCAGATTCAAGTGGACTAAAACTATCCCATTTAGAAGATGTGGAAGTGAAAAGTGCATGTCATGACTCCAGGTTTCACCTTTAAAACAATGAAAGTTCTGACTTCTCACATCATGTAAATGTGATTCAATTTATGCGTTAGTATAAAAAAAAAAAAATACACAAACTACAAAAATTCAAATAGCACCATGTTCACTACTGCTCTTGCGATTTACATACATATTTTGAGAAAAACATGTTTGCTGGCAAATAGCAAATCCAAATTTATTACTTGATAAAACATTTTGGAAGATGCATGACAGTACAAAACATAAACGATCTTCATAATGGGAAACAGCAAATTTAAAAATGGTACAAATATGTGCTGTCCTCAAAACACCATAAAACCACACTCCTTCTAAGTATATATTACTGTACAAATGCATTAAACGGCTGCCTAAAGATGCGTGTAATTTAAGGGAACTCGGATGCCAGGAACTCCACCATGCTTTTAGGAAGAGTGAAGTGTATACCGTCCAAATAGTGCAAGAACCTGTAAAAGAGGAGGTAAAAAAACAACAGTATGATTATTTTATGTTAAAGTGAAACTTTAAATTAAGTTTTGGCACTACAAAAGACTCATACCAATGTGAATTAGAATAAAGCATCATTGGTTAATTTGTGACCAAGGCATATTTAAGCTTGCAAAAGCCACATCCTGTCCCCTCTACAGCGTTTTGCTATTTTAGATCCATGAACTATAACCAAGTTGCATTTTCACACTTCTTTGACAGCACAGCAAAAAAAAAAAAAAAAAAAAAAAAAAAAAAAAAAAACCCAACATGCATCAGGTACTGAGCACATTGCCTTTATGAGACACAAGTTTAAAGAAAAGGTGTGGTTACCTTTGTAGCCATCAAATACAGTGTTTAACCAGACAGTAAGTATTACTGACATGTTTTCATGTGACTTACTGATCTAATGTAAATATAGCATGTGCAGTCTTAACTAGAGAAATGTGCCTACTGTGGAAAGGGAGTTTCCCTTGTCACTGTTCAAACCCTGTGTGGCATCTGAATAACTGGAAGTGATCTCACTTTGGGAGCGTAACAAAAGACAGAGTCCGTTCACAAACAAGGGTGTGTTGAGCAATTGAGACACCCAGCAGTTACGAGAACACTACAGAGAAATTCTTGTGTTTAAAACTTTTAAGAACACTTCAGGCTCATAAGGTTGTCAAGAGAGTACACCAGACTTTTTGAACCAAAAGAGATCTCAAAGTCAATGATTAAATTAATTTTGCTTTGCTTCCACACCTCTTGGCTGATCAAGTCCTAATGCCCATTTCAGATGCAGGAACATCATGATAATACATATTAGGGATGTACCGAAATGAAAAATCTTGGCAGAGGCTGAACAAAATGAAGCTTTTTCGCATTTTTTCCCCATGTATTTTGCCAATGTTTTTCACCATTGCATAAATTAAATAGCAAAAACATTCTTTTTACTTTTTTGAAAATTCAGCTTTGATCACAGCAAATCAATTATATTTTACCATATTTTCACTACAAAACATTTAAAATTAAAATAATTTTAATTATTATTGTGTTTGTAATGATTTTTGCGTCTTTCTCTGAAAGTTTTAAATGTTTCCACACTGCCGCATTACAATGAGTGTGCGCCTCTCATTGTATGGTTGTTATTTGATCGCATCACCAAAAATGTCATTGTTCAGTACAACTTTGGTCTTTTTGCTTATTCAGCCGAAACACCGAACTAGCAGTTTTTTTTTTGCCATTTTCGGACGAATAATTTCAGTTGCCAAACATCTGGTGCATCCCTAATACATATTAATACATTAATATGGAAAGGTAGTCTAGACCCATCACTGGTGCACCACCTAGTGGAAGCAAATTTACAATAAATCAGGACTGCGCTAACTTTAACTAAATGTGTAATTCTGTGACTAACTGTAACCTGAGTGCACTGCAGACAGGCTATGAATTTGTCTGCTGAACTCTCACCTGCGTTTGATCTTTCCCTGCTCCTTCAGTTTCTCTGACCTACAGATGGCACGTAGAGAGGGGAGGTAGTCTAGAGCCGCTGCTGCCTGGTTTCCAAGCGTTCCAGCCGATCTGGAGGAGAGCACCGACTTCATCACCTCACTTCTCCTCTCCATCACCCTATACAAAACAAAATTAGCACGAGAATACTTTTTATCTAACGGTATGTTGTGTATAAACCGCCTCACAGGACAAAAAAAAGTCAGTGTAAATTAAAACAAAGAGACTAATGCTGGGAGATATAACTGAATATTCGTATTATTATGTTTATCTTCAACGATTGCGCTGGTGACAAAATAAAATGGTATTTAAAGCACTTTTTAGGTTTATAAAGAATCTCATAACACTAGTTTTGTGATCCTTGCCTTGAACTTGTAGGTTCAAGAACATTTTAATAGCATGTCTGAATTAAACCTTACTATAAAAATTGCTTTATGTTATTTAAAATAGCAAATTTCAAATGAACTGATTTAAAATTGCAATTCAAAGATTTGTTTGCATCACTTAAAAGTGTTCAAGATACTTCCAGTATTTTAATAACTTAACAACTACCTTACTAACTATTTGTAAGAATGACATTAGGACATAATTGATGCAAAAGTCATAGTATTTGCTGCATGACCCAGTTTTGGAATATTGTGGAGTATAAATAATAGCATTAGGCGAGCTAAATTCTTACCTTGGGTCACAAGGTGTAGTTTGAGTGAGGCTAAAGCCATCTTTGTGTGGAGCCACAGGGAGGGTGAGCTCCTCCTCTGCTTCTCTTCTGATCTCCTCCTCCAGTTGCTGTGCTCTGTCCCAGGCTTCAGAGACTACAGCCTTGCACTTCTTGAAACTCAAATGCCCCAATGCAGCATGGATTTCATCGACATTAACCCCATTTACTCGACTGACACACTCTAACCGAACGTCATCGGTCATCCCACTCTTGACCTCTGCACCAGTCCAGCCAAAGACTTGTGGTCTGCAGGAACCCTCCGTTTGCAGCGGCTGGCAGTGCAGTGAGGAGTCCAGGAAGGACATGTGGTCCATATACTCTGCTAAACTGCTTAGGCACTGCATCACTGGCTTGCTCTTCTTCCTTTCAGCTTCGGTTAACACAACACGCCTTGGTTTTTTCGGCGCAGCTTCGGACACATTGGCTGGATCCACATTAGTGCTTTGAGCAGGATCTTGGCTGGTTTTTGGAAGCGAGAGGAAGTCGTCCTCTGACTCTGAATCAGACTGGAAAACGTCTTTATTGCCCATGCCCATCTTTTTCCGCCCCCTCATTCTAGAGGACACTTTAAGAGGACTACCATCATCAGAGTGCTCTTCCAAAACGTCCAGCCTCACAGTCTGAGGTATTTGCTCAGGATGGGACTGTGGGTTTGGTGTTGGTTGTGATTGGAGGGTGGACTGTGGTAAAAGACGAGTTGGCAGAGGAAGCAGAGTCTCCATATTTGAGTAGAGAAGATTCACTCCCCTTCTATGGACCTCTGAGAGTAGATCCCAGCACCTAACGCTGTCTGTTACTGAAGACTCATGCTGTAAGATATCAATAAATTCATCAGGAACAAATTCTTGTAGCAATATTAAAAAAAATTTTTTTTAAATCATCATGTGTTGGATATTACATGGCACATGCTCATTTCTCCTATTTATACATGTGGATTACCTTAGCAATCACCTAGCATTCAATCTTTAAAAACACTAAGAACTTAACACTTTTATCAGGTTTAGCAAATGTGAAAATGAACATTTTAAAATTAGCAGCTAAATTCGTTGTCAGTTCACCTTTTACTACTCAATCGCATTCTGCACACACATAATTCACTAAAATACAAGTAGTGACAACCGCATTTACAGAAATTCTACAGAGTGTGTACAGAACTGAACTGAACAACTAGTTGTTAATGACGTATCTGAACATGCATCAAAAATGCGTCTTCGTCTGTATGCAAGATGAAAGACAATAACAGTGAAAGAAGTCTAAACTTAGCGCATTTTGAAACGTGCAGGTTCAGTGTTGCCAGATCTTCATCGAAAACACAACAACAAGGACAAGCACACAAAAAAAAAAACACTAAAACATCCAAATCCTTTGTGTTTTATAACACCAAAAAAAAAAAAAAACCAAAAAACCCAAAAAACCATACATCTCATATCCAAAACAGACCACTTTATTAACTCCATAAAGTTACTATCTTTATGAGATAAGACCAAACAACATGCCTAATAGTGCTTGTATATTTGAGGACATGGCAACACTGCAAGACAGCGCTTTCTAAAGCTGCCTCCCGAGCATGAACAAAACGCAGAACGTCTATCAGTGGTAGTTTAGTTAAAATCGACAGACAAAAAGGGTCATTAGCCATAACATAACAAACAGATACACAAGACAACAAAATGTTGCTATGGTTACAAAAGCGGGAGTGAGTGCTCTTTTGTACACACGGAACGATAATTTACAGGATTCACTTCCGCATTTAAATGCGGTTGTCACTCCTGAAACTTAACTTCAAGTTCAAAACAACAGCATTTACTTATTTAAACAGAAATCTTTTTTTAACATTACACACTACTTTACAGTTATGTTTGATTTAACACATTCTTGCTGAATAAAAAATGAATACCTTAAAAAAAATAAATTTTATTAGTGTCTTTTACATTAGGGAGATAAACACTCACCTTTAGGAGCAAATCTGCAATATTTTCTGTTTGCATATTTCGGATCCCCAGCAAACTTTCTGCGCATGCAGTGTGGCAGGGTGGTATTTTATCCTCATTTACATCCTGAGTTTTGACAGGCTGATGGTGAACGTCACTCTTGACGTCCGCTTTGAGCGCTACAGAGTGAAACAAGTTGTTTTTGATGAGTATATTCACATATTACGATATGCAGCCAAGAGTTCTTAGTGTATTTTTTCAGAGTCATATCTTTACCTGGGGAAGGCAAAGGCCGATGCACCTGCTGTCCACCACCACTGCAGGCCCAAAACTGCAAGTGCAGGAGGCTTTGACGAATGTCACACCTGTTCCAGTCCAGCAGACAGGACAGATCTTTAGTGTTGGTTCTCATGTTTTCGGCCAGACACAGTAGCTGGAGGTAACTGGACACATCCACCTGGAAGTGTCAAAAATATCGACAATCACAAACAAGACACAATGCAAGAGAAAAAAAATTTGGCAAAGAAGAAAAGAAATTAAATGAATTTACCACTGAAGGGGATTTGAAACGGATTTCCTCAAAGTATCCATCAAATGTAGCACCAAAGATTGGATCTGCACAAAACAAGTCCCATGATGACTAATTCACATATCACACACTGTAACAGTCTGTTCACTGCCAACTTTACTCACCACTGGTTGTTAGAATAACCGGTCTCTTGGTTGTAGTCATGAAGTTTTTTATTGCAGCCAGAAATCCAGTGTCATCATCAAAAATGATGTCTACCTCCTCAAATAAGATGAGGGATGTGGCTGTCCTCTTGTCCTGGTCTTCAGTGGAGATCTTGGTGCCCGCTGATGTTCCCCCGGGGCACTCTTTGCTGTCAGCCTCTTTTACTTTGGCAGACTTTTTTGGACATGCTTTTAAGAATAAAAGAAAACAAGAAATGTCGTATAAAGGTCTCAAACATGAAGCATAAAAACAACTTGTAAATATGGCTCACAATAAATGTCAATTTCAGTTCAATATTTGTGTTTGGCAACACTTGACTTCGACTACTGGATTTTGAATTATTACCAGGCTGCGTTTTCTTGTCTTGACTGTTTGTTTCTTTGCCAGTGGGTCTTCCACCTGCTTTGAAGAAATTGGCCAGAGATGTCGGAGCCAAGCCTCCTCTTTTGGATGAGGCACTTCGAGGGGACTGAGGAGGCTTCCTGGGCGATGATACAACCCTTCTGGGGGAATTCAACTTCCCTGTAACTGGAAGAGACACTGAGAACTCAAGCAAAAAATCATGCACAGTATATTTTGTATTGTTATCACCAAGGAAGAAAACATTCATACTGGGAGAGTTGCCAGGTTTGATGGTAGTGCTGTTGCAGCTATAATTGCTGAAGTAGGATGGTTTTTGAGCGTTGACACCCTGGATGTCCACCTGGTGGGACTGAGTGGCTTCCTTCAGCTGGGATAAGATCTGACGACCACTCCTTTGAGACGAGGAGTTCACCTCAAATACCTTGAGAGAGAAAACCAACAGGGTTGGTAGGAACACTTTCGTTTTTGAACAACAGACAATTCCTAAATAGTAAGAAAATTGAAAAAAACAACACACCTTGAATCCGAGTTCTTGTGCACAGGCATAGACTGCAGCAGTCTTGCCCACTCCAGTGGGTCCAGTGATAAGAAGTGTGTTACACAAATGATCTTCTGTCTCATCCAGGCCTTCACCTATGAGCCAGGAGTCTGGATAGAAATAATGTTGAGACAATGATTTTGAAATATGGCAAGCAAAACAGCTAGTACTGTGCCATTTAGCATCTTTACATACCATTACTGTCCTCCTCTTGCTTCTTTTCCTGCTGTTTCCTCTTCTCTTCCCGGTCAGCTCTCAATTTCCACTCTTTCAGCCAGCTAACATGAACAAAATGAAATATGAAGAAATTTAACGGGAAAAAAAGAATATTCATTACTGACATGTCAATAAGTGAAGGGGATCTTTCACCGTCTTTGTTTAAACTAGACAGCATAATAACCTGTGTAGCCTCCGGACAGACTCCATATTCCCGATCACTTCACTGGAGTGCTGCGGCTGATACTTCTCTGTCCAAAGCACATCCTCTTTCAGTCGATCTAGAAATGAAAACACGAATGACCACATTACAACAAAAAAATAAACACATACTGCATACAAGTTTAAGAAACATAAATATTTCATAATATATAAGATTTATGAGCTATAATGGACAAACAACTACCAACCATGTAATAAATACACTACTGATCAAAGGTTCTGTGTTGGCAAGATTATTTTAAAATAAATTAATAGTTTTATTCAGCGAAGATGCATTGATTTGATCGCCAGTGATTTTTATAATGTTACAAAAAATTTTATTTAAAAAAAAAATGCTGTTCTTTTGAATAATCTATTCATCAAAGAATCCAAAAAATGGATCATCGTTTCCACAAATATATTAAGCAGCCCAACTGTTTTCAAAACTGATAATAAGTAATGCGTCTTAAACATCAAATCATCATATTAGATTGATTTCTGAAGGATCATGTGACACTGAAAACTGGAGTAATGATACTACAAAATTCAGCTTTGCCATCACAGGAATTAGTTACATTTTACAATATATTCAAATAGACATTTTTTTTAATTGTAATACTATTAGATTTTATTGTACATTAGATCAAATAAATGCAGCCTTGATGAGAATAAGAAACTGCTTTCAAAAAACCCAAACTTTTATACTCTAATGCTAATGAATTACTCACAGTTTTTTCAAGCAAGCTTTGAAAGGAAGAAAACTTTTCAGAATGTGAAAAGATTGTCTAAAAACATGTTTTAATTTTACCTTCTGTGCTTGAATTTGCTGGGACAGGGGAATCCACTATAATGACAGCATCATTCTGGTTTCCCACAGGTGAGATCAACTCTGCTGGCTTGGGCTCTTCTTTCTGCTTTTGTCTCAGTGATCGACCTCTTCGACTTCTGCCAGACGCCACCGTGTTGGAGACATTCTGTGCTGCCTGACCTCCTGATGGAGGACTTTCTTCAATCACTATGACATCCCCTTCCGTGTGATTGGACTTCGGTTTTTTACCCACTTTTCCTGTCGTCTCTCCTTCATCCACACGCTTCCGTTTCCTTCCGACGCCATCAGATGATCCAGCAGGGCAGGACACCTTAGACTCACCTTCAGGTTCTACAGACAATCACATAAATGAAGGAAATATGCAAACAATCTGTCAATTATTCTGGGATACATGTCTGATTATGAATGCATTTCTGCCAGAGAATAACATCTTACTGTAAGCGAAACAAAAAAATTAATTTAATTGTATTTTTCAGTCACCTGAGGCAGAGCCCTGGAGGATGTAGTCCTCACGTCTCTTGATAAACCTTGTAAAAAAGCGTTGATGAGGGAAGGAGGGATTGGAGATTCTCAACTCCTCCAAAAGATGCAGCCTGATTGGCTCAGAAAACTCAGATCTTCGACAACAGGACATCTAAATAATAAAAAACAAGATACATTGAATGTATCCTTACTGAATAAAAGTATTTATTTCATTTAATGTAATGTATATTTACAATCACTGAAATATTTTGAGTAAAAAAATAAATTAAAAAAAGCAAAACAATTTTCACCAAAAGATCACCAACCTGATGGCAACCAGTTCTCTTAGCAGGAACTGTAGCATAACCTAAACACTTTTCCAAAGCCATAAGGTGTACAGATGGCAAATTATAGGACTCCTTCAAACAAGTCAGGAAGGGATTTGTGGGCCACTGGAGGTTCCAAACAGAACAATCTGACATGGAAGGAAATTACCAAATTAGTCTCAAATACACACAATTAGAGAACACGGTCTTTTCTAGAGAACATCTTTAAGCTTACCCGCTGTCCTCTGCTGGACATGAACCACTGTCTGGAAGGAAGCACAGGCCTGACTGTACGCCTCTCGACTGGCTGCTGTCTTTGCGATCTGCTTTTTGAAGGACTCCGGAAGGCCGCTCTTCAGAAACTCTCTCTTTGCTCTGAACTGTTCATCATCTTGAGAGTTCTCTGATGCTTCTCGACTGACAAGGTTGAGTTTGGAGAGACAGGCATTTATTAGAATTTAACACTGATGAGAAAGTAAAAGGAATAAAGAGCATTTGCCTGTTCAATTACTGTCTGTTACTACTGGTGTAATACCTGCTGTCGTCAAAAATAGAGATGACAGCCGACGGTTTCTGAGCTTTTTTCTCACCGAACAGGGGAACCACTTTAGAAGCTGAAAAAGATGTAGGCATCAATGTATTTTTTTAAATGGCTTCAATGCAATTTTAATGTTGGCACAAAAATAAAATGCATTAATTAATAAAAAATAATATTAAAGTGTTGACTTAATTGTAACTATTTGCATCAGTGTAATGTACCTGCAGGAGTCTTAGATGTTTTGTTTTGAGATGCATTTTTACCCAAAACTTCATTCAAACTACGAAGCTTCTTCTGGCTTTTGTCATTTTCCTGTGAGGTGACTGGAGTGCTTTTGCTTTCCTCCAAAAAAACTATAGAATCCTAAAAAAAAAAAAAAAAAAAAAGACACTATACAAATTATAAAAATAAAAGAATAACTTGATTTATAAAGATTATAAATTTAGCAACAGTTTCTGCAAAAATAGAACATTTACACAAATTCACACCTACTATCTTACCTCATCTTCACAGTAATTTATGATGGACTCTTTGCTTCTTGTAGAGCGTCGTACAGTGTCCTTTTCCTTATTAGTGTCCTTTTTACTTTGCTGAAGAGCTTTGGCTTTCTGCACCAGCTTTCTAGCTTGTTTTCTTTTTTTAACGACATTTAATTTCTGACAAAGAAGAGCTTTTGTGAGTCATCTTTAGTTTTAAAACAACTACTAATAACAATTGTTTTTATTAATAAAATATATTTATTTCATTTAGATTACGCAGATTTTTAAATGAAATAATTACATAAAAACGCTAATATACACAATTTTTAAGCGTTTTTTTTTTTTTATAATATACATAAATCAAATGTTAGTTACCTGCGTTGAGAGAGGACTTGATATTTCAAAATCACCAGCTTTTGTAGCAGAGGATGGAAATACCCTGGTGATTCTCATCCTATAAAATAAAATGTTTGATTTATTGTCTCATTTACTTCACAAAAAACTATTAAAGTAGGAAATAAAAAAGTGAATCTCACCTGATAGGGCTGCCTTTCATGTCTGGTGGGCAGAGCATTTCAGATCTATACATGCCTCTTTTGGGCCTTTGAGGTTTTGGGGTAGAGGCCAGAGAGGGAGACGGTGAATTTTGGTTCTCATCATCTTTCTTTGTGTCCTCTTGCCTCTCTTTCTTCTGTGGTGCGGCTGATTGTCTACGTGAAAGCTCTCTGGTCGATCTCCTCAGCTCTCTGACAGCCTTTTCACTGTTGTCATTATCAGCTGGGCTACTGTCTTTGTCCACTTCTGTTGGAGGTTCTTCAGGTTTCGGAGTTGCAGCTTGTGGATCTTTAGCTTTCTTAGCTTGTCCCTTCTTCCCAGATTTCCTAACTTGCTTCTTTTTGTGACCTGGACAGCTCTTCTGTTCTTCATGCTGCTCAGAGCTGGTCACTTCAGTTTTGTTCTCAACAGAATTTTCTTCGGTTTTGCTCTCAAGAGATTTTTCAAGTTGATTGTCTGCTGCTTCTGGGACTTTCTCTTGAACCTGGCTCTGCTTGCTCTGACCCTTGTTGGTTTTGTTTTTAAGACCATCAAGACTAGGCTGCTTGAAGGCATTCATAAACTGCTTTCTCTCAGCCTCAGTGCTTTTAGGAACTAAGCAGGACTCCACCACATCGAGTTCCAGATCTTCCTCAAGAAGGACAACGTTAGATTTCCTTTTGAGGTCAGGCAATACATCAGTTTTAATCTCCGGGACAGGATCAGACAAACTCTTGTCCTCTTTTGATTGACTTTTTTTATTTCTACTAAAAATAGATGCGACTTTTAACTCCTTGGCAACTTTGACAGATTCAAGATGATCAGGGGAAATGGGATGCACCTCAGCTTGAATTGTGAGAGTTCGTGGTGACACCTGTAGAAGACCGACTGCAGAATCGCTTTGATCATTACAGAGGTTACCTTCACTTGACATGTCAGCAATGTCAGTCTTGGGAATCACATTGCTATCTTCCCGCTCTTGACTCTGATTCTGCACAAAGTCTTTGAATGAGATTGTGACAGTGCTGCTTTTCTTTTCTGCACTTTCCTCCAATTTAGTCTCACATACAGGCTCTTGTGCATCAGCATCACATTCCTTAGTCTCTTCACAGCCACCTTTTGCCTTTCGGTTTCTCCTCACAGCAGATTTTCTGTTTGCACAGTCTTTCCTCCTGCTTTTGTTTAATGAGGGTTTTTGTTCAGAACTTTCTGCAGAATTCAGGACATCTGGATCAGCCTCGGTGACATTTTTACTCGTGTCAGATTCTTTATCAGAGGATGCATCATGACAGGTTTGAGCTGGAGGGACAGCAGTATTGCTTTCTTTTACAGCTGATTCACTGGGACTTTCTATCAAGACAACATCATCTGTGACCACCTGTGCATCCTCCTCTTTGGACTTCTTCTTGTCTTTGGGCTTCCTGGTTCGCTTCTGCCCCTGTCCTCTTATAGGTTTCCCAGGGATTTCATGACTTGCTTGCTCTGAAGGTTGCGGGGAGTTTTCTTTAGCTACTAGAGAGCAGCTTTTTATTTCTTGTGCAGGTGAGGTCCTCTTAAAGTAGTCCATGATGTTGTTAGACCGTGGTGGTGAGAATGGTTTCTCCACTGGCTTGGGCATAAAGTAGTTAGTAATAGTTTTGACAGATGGTGCTTCACCATCTTTCCTCAACTTCTTACACGGCTGGAGAAACAGAGCAATAATGTAAACCGCTGAAAATCAATGTTTTTTTTTTTTTAAACAGAAAATCAGTACTTTAACAAATCAGCATTTCAATTTTTTTGTGACACATACCTGACCCTCAAAATCTTCTATGACAGCCGCCATAGCCACGGCCCCAGCCATCGTTTCACCCCCAAACTATAGATCTGTACAGATTTAACAGACAAAAGCAAGAATTTTAAACGAGTTTAAACACAAGCACACACAACACAGCCACGTTCTCACATTCAAAGCTTATTTAAACATATTTACAACATGTACATTTGCATATATTAGTTACAGTTAAAGTCTGAAAGAATTTGTTTCCATAACTGCATTATTAAATGTTTACCTGTCAACTATGTGTTTGTAGAAGATTTATAAACATTACAGACACTCACCGGTTCTTTTCCTTCCTTGAGGGATACGTTGAGACATACTCTAAATATACATTGTACAGTGCATAAAATATGAGTACAGCAACGAATTTACGTCAACACAAAGCCTATCTACACATTTCCCAAACAACGATATAAATTCCAAAACCGGCGAAAAACAAACATAACATGTGATGATAAACGACCCCCCAAACCCACCTTACGTGGAAATGTAATCTCTAAAATCAGAAGTGCGTTTGAATCTAAAATTGAGAGCCCATATTCCCTAATAATCTAGGTTTTAGTGTAGTTGAATTGTTTTCGACAAATGGCGCCAAATATCATGGAGGTCTTTCGCCGCGCCGGTTCAGCCAATCACAGCCCGTGTCGTCATACATTCTGAAACAGGAAAAAGCGCTTTTTCAGATGACGTTCGATTTCAAAATACCAACAGTCATTTGGAAAATACCTCATGAACAAACAGGCCTTTCTTGGTTAAATTTTCATCAATATTAGTTATAGTGTCATTTTAAATGTAACGTTAATTAACTTGAACTGAAAGGTTACATCACGCCTAATATCTTCATATATCCCACATTTAAGATTTATACTGTTAAAAAAATGCTTCACGATAGACAATCTTAAAACAATCTTAACATTTTTTGTCAGATCAAGATTTTTCCACCCAGCCATTTTTATTTTACGAGTTAAATGTATGTCATTATTAAGAGCAATTAATATATGCTGTCATGTAGAACAGGTGATCGGCACCTTTATTTTGAAAGGTGAGCCAAACAGTTGGCTTGTTGATGTGATGGTCACACACTTGCATACGCCGCTTTCCCAACTTACCATCTACAAAAGAAACAACGGATGCCTAAACTAATTTAATCCAAAGCCCAAGGTATTTATTATGTATTTATACAGCGTGTGAAATGCGGTTCTTATTTCGGACGTACTTTAGCAGAAAGCTCAAACAAACACGGCACAGCACGACTAGCTTTCACGCTAACCGCTTTGTCCCTACATTATTTTTGTAAACCAGGCTTTGCAAATGTCTTATTATAATTTTTGCAATAAAATTGTAAGATACTTGTTTGGCTAAAACTAAAATGCGAAGAGGTCGTCAAAATTAGTGGCTGTTGCGTCCAACAAAGTGAAGAATTAAAATGAATTAATGTAAAAATGAATATTATATTTGAACAGTTGATGTTTTTTGATACACATATTTAAATTAAAAACAATAAATTAATGTAAATTGTTTTTGAAAAAGGTTTATTATTAATAGTAAACTCATTAATACACTAAAGGACCCACTGGGACTTTTGTCTCAAGTGAATTTCAAGCATGCATATGATTGTTTGACACATCTGATGATTCTTTTCTTGTCTCCGTTTTTCAGTTATTTTCTGATCTTGGCATCTTTTGGGATCATCTCGGTGTGTGTAATTATGTGCACAACCTCATAGCCTCTTCATTTCTCAGGAGGCTGAGTGTGTTTGTGGTCTCTGTGAGACTGACAGAGGACTGGAGAGCCAGTGAGAGTCAGGGGTTTTAACAGCCTCACATTGAGGAGTATTTCTGTGAACGTGTATGCATGTGTGTCATGATGGGAGACGTCATTGACTTGGACAGACAGATCGAGCAGCTCAGACGCTGTGAACTTATCAAGGAAAATGAAGTCAAGGCGCTGTGTGCCAAAGCCAGGTAATGCTTAGGTCTTCGAGAGACCAGTTATCACTATGTAGTTACTAGTTTTACTCTGCTATGCGCAACCCATGTGCATCTAAATGACCGGTGCTTACTGTTCTTAAGTTGTATGTCATTATACAGTGGCTTGTTTTGAATTAAAGTTGCAAAAGCTACCTTATTAATGCTGTAAGTGTCATGGTTTTGCTTTACAGGGAGATTCTAGTGGAAGAGAGTAATGTTCAGAGGGTAGATTCTCCCGTCACGGTGAGTATTTCTGTTTACATTGCATTCATAACCTTTTTCAGGATTATGCAATTGTGAAATCAGCTCACTATTTATTTAATTTGCAGGTCTGTGGAGATATACATGGGCAGTTTTATGATTTAAAGGAGCTATTTAGGGTAAGCAATTAAGTATGCAATATGGTATTTGTTCATACCATAATAATTAGTTAATATTTGATATTGTCCACTGGGTCTTCAGGTGGGGGGTGAAGTTCCAGAGACAAACTACCTCTTCATGGGAGACTTTGTGGACAGAGGGTTCTATAGCGTGGAGACTTTTCTGTTGCTGCTAGCATTAAAGGTGCAGTATCTGTCCTGAAGTTAATCTTGTTTGCTTTGTAATGTGTGTGTTAAAGCCATTCTGCACTCTGTAGTCTGCCATTATTCACAGTCCTTTGTGTTTATGTCTTCAGGTGCGATACCCTGACCGAATAACGCTGATCAGAGGGAATCACGAGTCAAGGCAGATCACGCAGGTGTATGGCTTTTATGACGAGTGTCTTAGAAAATACGGCTCTGTTACAGTCTGGAGGTACTGCACAGAGATCTTTGACTACCTGTCCCTCTCTGCTATTGTTGATGGCAAGGTAGGTCCTCTTATAATTCTGTATCTTTCCACTTTCTGTTTTAATATTTAATAATGTAATCTATTTCTTATTTAGCAGCCATTACTCCTCCTTCGGTGTCACATGATCCTTCTGAATTGTTTCACAAGAAACATTCCTTATCAATGAACACAGTTGTTTTATTTATTTACTTTTTTTTGTTGTTGTAAAAACCAATAAATTTTTCCTCTACTTTGAATAGGAAGTTTAAAGGAACAGTANTCCTTATTTATTTACTTTTTTTTTTTGTAAAAACCAATACATTTTTCCTCTACTTTGAATAGGAAGTTTAAAGGAACAGTATTTATTTAAAACACAACTCTGTTGTATGAATGTAAAATTCTTATTATCACTTTTGATACATTTAATGCATCCTTGCAGAATAAAAGTACCATACAGTTTTTGCTCCTCAGATATTTTGTGTGCATGGTGGCCTTTCTCCATCAATTCAAACTTTGGATCAGATCAGGACTATTGACCGAAAACAGGAAGTTCCTCATGATGGACCCATGTGTGACCTACTGTGGTCTGACCCAGAAGGTGAGAGAGAATAATGTAATGTACAACAGAAAGGAAAAGCCTTCAATATGTTGGTAAAAGCTTAAGATGGTTTTCTCTTTTCTTGTCTCTCTAGACACCACAGGGTGGGGTGTGAGTCCCAGAGGAGCTGGGTATCTGTTTGGTAGTGATGTGGTGGCACAGTTTAATGCTGCCAATGATATCAGCATGATCTGCAGAGCTCATCAGCTGGTGATGGAGGGCTACAAGTGGCATTTCAATGAGACAGTGTTAACGGTGTGGTCTGCTCCAAACTACTGTTATAGGTGTGTTTCTTTTCCATCTTATAGCGGTCCAGTAACTCTTGTTTGACTAGTTAGATCTAAATGTGCTGGTTTGCATTACTTAATGTACTCCTTTGGAATATTTCCTAGGTGTGGTAATGTGGCAGCCATTTTGGAGCTCGATGAGCATCTCCAGAAGGAGTTTATCATATTTGAAGCTGCACCTCAGGAAACCAGAGGAATTCCCTCTAAGAAACCTGTGGCTGACTACTTCCTTTGACTTTTTTTTTTTTTTTTCAGTCCGGGAGAAAAATTGGAAGCATCAGAAACAACTTTGTACGAACTATTTTTTTTTTTTTTTTTTTTTGCTGGCCAACTTTTATCTGCACAACATTCAGTACTTCGGTGAATGGACCAGTTACAGCATTTACTGCCTGTTTCTCATTAGCTTTCACATTCCTTCCACATTACAAATGTTTTCTTACATCTTGTAAAGTGTATTTGAACCTGTTTTGACTGTCCCTAATTATGTGGTAGTTTTGTATTTTCAAACTGGTGATATTTTTTCCAACAAAAAGAATAAAATGTGTGGGTTTATATATTTGTGTATATAAATCTACAAAAATAAGCATATCCATAAACTTGCAGTTAGTTTTTAGTATGCAGCTGCTAGTATTTATATAGCCAGTGTTGCATATTTGTAATCATTTAGCACTGATAAAAATGTTTGTAATCAAACCTAAAACAATTTATGAAATCTTGCTTCAAAGGCTGTGAAGATGCAAGTAATAAATCACGATGGCATCATGGACAAGATCATACACAAAAGATGACACTTAGGTGCTCAGTTAAAGGCATTGAAAACTGGCTATATTAAAGTTACTGTATATTTTGAGTTTAATGATCACAGGTTTAATATTGGGATCTAGTTGATGTGCGCATAAATTGGAGGCTGTTTTGGTTCTGACCTGTTGCTATTTTAGAAAACATTTTAATGTCCAAAATTATTGTGGTGGTTTGATTGCCAACATTAGGCAGATTATTCCTTTTGATTACACTAGTTAAGATATTTGCTATTGAGTAACCTTTTTGTGTTTCTGGTAACCTGAAAATTTTTCATCTTTCTAATGTTACAGAGTGGCCAACTAAAATGGATCAAAGATGTGTGAGGAAAAATCGGACAATGCTTTATAATTTAGTGTTTTAAAATGCATTTAAACTGTTTTTGTCCATCGAATCATACATTTATGCTCTTAAGAAATCATTCAGTAAGTAATATATTCATTTGCTACCACAAAAGAAATTCCCTAAAAGAGTAAGATCAAATATGCTGTGTGCTAGTCTGTTATCTCCTTACTGGATGTTTCTTTACTCTTGATTAGATTAACTATCTCTTAATTGAAAGCTTACAACCAACAATTTGACTGATCCCATCATATGTATGAAAGCTAACCAGATGGCAAAAGAGGCCATGATCAAAGATGTTTTTTCACCACAGAAAGTTTAAAACTGAAGCCATGATGATAATCTCTGAGACAGATTGTTAACCTCATCAACAACTCTGTCTCCTAATTTGAGAGCACATACTCTCAATGAGAGTCATACTATGACTTATACTAAACCTGGAGACTTCCTTGAACAAGTGTAAAAGAAACCGGTTTTTCAGAGAATTCATAGTGTGCAAGATGTTCAGACCAAGCATACTGACACTTTCTCATATTTCTTGATCAAGCTGCTTTTGAGTATGTCAAAAGAAAAGAAATCAAATCACTTCAGTATGAAACTGTCAAATACTTTTCCCCAAAAACATTTTCTTCAAATTATTGAAATACAGCACAACTGACAAAAAGGTAAAACAACACACATAATAAGTGTATAAGATGTTTTCTTTCTTTTTGGTTATTACAGTAAGAGTCATACACAAGCTGAACAAGTTCTTGATCAAGTAGTAGTGTTCAGTTCAGTGTGACAGGAAAGCTTAATACTTATGCCTCCATTTTCAGTAGCCATGCTTTATAATATGGATATTAAGAAAGTATACATATAATTGAGGTTAACCTTTGGTTTACTGGAATTCGAGTGTTGGCAGTACTGTAGCAAACGGTACATACTTCATATAAGTGTGTCAGCACCAGAACTTATTTTCATAGTTTCCATCTAAATTATGTATCCAAGCTACACATCTTCATATGCGTCATTCAAATTAGACGCATACAAAGATTTCCTTCATTTGCTAAAGCAGCACTTTTTACTATTTTCTGTTACCAGTGTGCATTTCTTTCCTTTGCAACTGTTTCTAGGAAATGCAAGTGATTGGCATAAAGGGCCAGAGAGGAGTCAACATCAATCCAGCTCACTTGACCTGCGTCATCGCCTGCTTGCAATGGAAGCTCACTCACACTATTGCCTGGATAGACAGAAAATATTGAATTAAATATATGGGATAGAACAATGTTCTTTACTCAGTCGATAACATATCATCCCAAATATTATTCTGTTTCAATACACTGTTTTTACCTGATTCATCATGGAAATTGACTGCAACTGTCTCCATCCAAGCATTATCTGTGTTTCTTGGATCATCTACATAACCTTTATACACCTATAGGAAAAAAGATGATGTGTTATATAGCGCTGCAATGCAAGGTACAGCCACATTTACCGTTGTTTGGTAAAATACTGTAAGTGTATGCAATAATTGCAACAGGAATCTGCATGATCTGTTTTCATGAGTGCGAAAAAAAATTTCACCCTGTTGAACCTGATCACACAAATTCACTGTGTTGGC